>JABCQV010000267.1:0-66310 GCA_013186375.1 Fusarium aywerte
GGAGGAGGAGGAGGAGGAGGGATTGGTGGTGGTGGTAGTGGCAGTATGCAAGAGAAGGAGGAAATGCGCAGAGCCATGCCAGGTTGCTGTATTGGAAGTGCTATAGGCATCTGGTTATTCAACTTTAAAACAACACTCCCACTGAACTCAAGAACTACAATACAAGTACAGAATTATATATCGTCTAAATACTGACAAGCGGTTCCGTCCCAACTATTCTAATTACACTGTAAAATCTTAGTTCTACCAAATAGTAGACGTTTCTCCCCAACCCATTGATCCCGAGGCATTGGCGATACTGGTAACGGCGCATCGGGTGGAGAGCTCTGATGTAACAACGTGGGGCAGTGCCTTGCCGCGGGGCATATCCAGGAACGACATTCGATCTCAACTCTCGTTATTCCAACATACAATTTTCATACTCACGATACAAATCATCATATACAACCATGGAGAATCAGGTTGAGAGACTTGTCCAAAAGGCGTGGAAGAAGTATGAAGAGACGCCAAAGGACAAGCGACTATGTAAGTGCTTACCCATCATGCTCATGCCGTTCAAAAAGGATAGCCGCCATCATGAGAGCTACTATAAACTATATCTCATGGATCATACTGTTAAGCGCCAAGCCGTTATCCGTTGATGCTCGGGAATCCAGGGCTAACATCTTTAGTGATCGGCGTTGCTGGTATCCCAGGCTCAGGTAAGCCAACCGCTTGGCCTCTGAGCAACAAGACACTGACACTTTTTAGGCAAGACAACCTTTTCACAAATCGTCACTGAGCGAATCAATGCCCGCGCATCATCTTCCGATCCTTCTTCTCCTCCCCCAGCAACTTTTGTCCCCATGGACGGTTTCCATCTCACCCGTGCGGCCCTCTCAGCCATGCCAGACCCTGATACCGCGCACTTCCGCCGCGGTGCAGCCTTTACTTTTGATGCGCCCAAATTCCTTACTCTTGTTCAGTCCCTCTCTCAAACCCCCATCCCATCAGAGCCTATCCTAGCGCCATCCTTTGACCACGCGCTAAAGGATCCTCGAGATAATGATATCGTCGTCAAGCCAGAGCATCGTGTCGTTGTTCTCGAAGGGAACTATCTCGCACTGGATCAAGATGTTTGGCGTGATGCGGCCAAACTGCTGGATGAGGTATGGTTTGTCGAGGTGGACTTTGAGGTTGCTAGAAGACGGCTGAGGGAAAGGCATGTTAGAGCAGGTATTGTCAAGGATCTAGAGGAGGGTGATCGGAGAGCCATGGAGAATGATCTTGTCAATGGTAAGGAGATCATCGACTTTAGACTCAAGGTGGACGAAGTGATCCACAGTCGCGAAGATGGAAGCTGGGTACACGAGTAATGTGGAGGCGTATTGCCATGTAAATAAATGTTCATGTATTCAATCGACCAATATCTGGGATATTACATCTAATGTCCCTCTAGCCCATCTCTTCGTAAATTCTTTTTCCAAACCAAAAACACAAGCTATGCCGTATAAATACCAAAATTAATCCTACTCCAGCGCTGTAACAAACCAGCAATGCTTCAAATAGCACAAACACAGTAGCGTACTTCCATATACAAAGTCGCATCACGCCTCGTCAGATGCTCTAGACCTTTCGGCGCTCAGCTTCCTGATCTCTTGTGCCATGCTATGTCCCCTGCCCTTGCGAGCCGAGGTCACTGAACCACGGTTCGCCTCCCGTCCAACAGTTGTGGTCTGGTCCAACCCCAGCACCTCGATAAGCTCGGGAATCTCAGCATGATCGCGCGTCGTCTTCATGCGATGGCACCAAGTTACTCTCTTCTCTTCATTCCCATGTCCAGCGGTTCCTGACTCACGCCCTGCTGCTTCTTCAAATGCGCTGATGGGCTGCGCCTTTTCGTTTCGCGGTGTCGTGACAGGTGTTAGAATATCTTGCGGTTCGAAGAGGAATTCACCGCCCACTTGACGCTGGTCGCCCATCTTGAGAACGTTTCCGGTGGGGATTTGCTTAACACCCTGGATTATACTGCCCACAATACTATGGGCCATGCTTCGGCGCATATAGGCAGGCTTGGCACCCATTTGTAGCGTCTTTGACATACCGAGGCCGTCAAAAAGTGACCTTGTCGGATCGGTATACACGGGAAAGCGGCATCCTGTCTCGTTGACGTACATGTCGATAAGAGCGGGATCACCGCATCCAATGACAACAACGAAGGTGCTAACTGGTAGTCGCAGTAGAGCTTCAGGGGTTACGGCTTCGGATAGAGAGCGGAGGAATTCTTGGCAGTTCTAGAAATAAGATCAGTAACTTGAAATACCGCGCGACAAGGGGTTACCACATACGCCACAGAAAAAGTGCCTGACAAAGATGATAAGTACGCGTCGCGCGACGTTGCTGCCAGTGTAAAGCGTCTTGAAAGGATGTGATTTCCCATGGCGGTCAAGAACGATGTAGTTCTCGATCTTCTTAAGAGTGGCTGGGGAGGGAATATCGTTGTTCGTCGCAATCTCACCCTCAAAGTCCTCGGGCTGCGACTTGTCGACCTTGATCGACGATGGAGGGGATTTGCTCCTGGTAGAGGTAGACTTCCTCTGGGGGACTGAGCAAGTGTCGCATTTGGAAGCTTCGGACGCTTTCTCGTCTGCGTCTTGGGCAGTTCGAGGAGGAAAAGCCGGGGTTTGTTCAACGGAGGTATCCTTGGGTGGGATGCCTCCCACGGGCTTGCGCTCAATGGGAGACTTGGCGGGTTTAGAGGGCTGAGCCTCTGTATGGTTGTCGGCCATGTTGTTTTGGCAGGTAGCTATTCAGGCTCAAAGGGATTCAAAGCTGTAGGCACTAAGCCGAGCAAGTAGCTGAAGGTTCAAGTTTAATTGAAGTAAGAAACGGACAGGAAGGGTCTCGAGCGGCCCGTGATAATGTGGCGCCGCTAAAGGGAACGATCTCCAGCTTATAAGGCACTGGCCACAATGGAGACAAAGCGAGAGCGAAAGACAAAGTCGTTGTGTCGTCGTAAGCTTGAGACGAATGAAGAGTGGCTTTGTCTGGATGATACGAGGTTTCTGTCTGAAGTTATCACCAGATAGAAAAGGGGGGCAAAGAGGAGTGATGAGCGGCAGCTTGTTTTAAGTTCCCATGAGCAAGCGGCAAAAAATGACTCCAGGTGAGACTTATTAGTGGCTAAGGTGAACCCCTCGTTTGGTTTGACGATGTCCTGAATTTCAGCGGTTGCGGCTAGCTTGTCTTGGCTGGCTGTGAGGTCATGGACACTGACAGCCTGGTTTGACAGGGATGCCTTGGGATACCCTGTAGGATGTCGGGAAGCAGTCGTTTGCATTTCGTAGGCACGTCTTCACACGAGGATATTGATGGTGTTTGTCGAATTGATATGGGCGTAAGTCGTCGTCCAATAGATATATAATGGGTATTTTATGACTTACTGCAGGGTCGTGGCGCGAGAAGATCAGCGTCCGTCGCCCAGACGGAAATGTCAGTGTCACCAAGGTACTAGGGTATCTTTATATCATTACTTATGACCTAAATGACGACAGAGTTGGTAATTTTATCTTCTTTTAGAATACTCTGTTGTTCTAGATAAATTAGCATGAGAAATGACTTGACTGCTGTATCAAAACCAAGTTGTATAGCGTTGGAAAAGTCTAAGCGACAAGTGTAGAGGATGAGACGAAATACTAGGTATTAGAAATCACCAAGTTGTATCGCGCCGAGGATTATGGAGCCAATATTCTATTTTAAGTCTTAACTTAGAATATCACTCATTGATAGCCAATCCATCTGTTCAATGGCAGTTACTTCCTTACGATAAACTGGTAACCGCCTCGCGTATCATTTAATGTGCCAATGAATGCCCAAGCCACCCACTTTCGTCATGTCAAAATCTGTCAGCGGGGCATCCACTCGACAAAAAAGCACGCCCCCCAATATGGACGTAAAATGTCTGATTATTTCTGTCTGTCGAAGCCAAATTCCTAGTGGGGTGTGACATCTTCCCACTCGATTCAACCCTCCCACCAAACTCTTCTTTTTTTGCTTTGCTCTGTTTTTGCTCTGCTGTGCAGTTTTGACTCTCGCGCAGTTAGCCAAGATGGCAGCTCAAGTCCCCACTGAAGCTCTTAAGGAGCTCAACGGTACGTCTGTACCTCTTGTACCTGTATGAGTCCAGGACTGACATTATTGCCCCGCAGTGGCCGATGGCTCTCAGAAGCCCGGCGCAAACACGCAATCAAACGCCGATGCTGCCGGCGACGACCACGGCGGCGATGATTCCGAAGACGAAGCCGATGGTGCCGCCCCAGCGGAAGGAGCTGCTAAGAAAAAGAAGAAGAGAAAGCCCAAGAAGAAGAAGAAGAACCCTACTAGCCAGAGCGACCCTCCCCGAGTCCAGGTCAGCCAGCTGTTCCCTAACAAGGCTTACCCCCACGGAGAGGAGGTCGAGTACAAGGACGAGAACAACTACCGTACCACCGACGAGGAGAAGCGCCATCTCGATAACCTGAACGCCGACTTCCTTGCCGACTACCGTGAGGCTGCCGAAATTCATCGCCAGGTGCGCCAGTGGACTCAGAAGAACGTCAAGCCCGGACAGACCTTGACCTCCATCGCCGAGGGCATTGAGGATGGCGTTCGTGCTCTCACCGGACACCCTGGACTGGAGGAGGGCGACAGCATCAAGGCTGGTATGGGTTTCCCTTGCGGTCTTAGTCTCAACCACTGCGCCGCGCACTACACCCCCAACGCCGGCAACAAGATGGTTCTGCAGAAGGAGGACGTCATGAAGGTCGACTTTGGTGTCCATGTCAACGGCCGCATCGTCGACTCTGCCTTTACCATGTCTTTTGACGACAAGTACGACAACCTCCTCCAGGCCGTCAAGGATGCCACAAACGCCGGTATCCGTGAGGCTGGCATTGACGCCCGCGTGGGAGAGATTGGTGGTGTTATCCAGGAGACCATGGAGAGTTTCGAGGTTGAAATCGACGGAACCACCTACCCCGTCAAGAGTATCCGCAACCTCACGGGTCACAACATTTTGCCCTACAGCATTCACGGCACCAAGGCCGTGCCCATTGTCAAGAGCAACGACCAGACCAAGATGGAAGAGGGCGACGTCTTTGCCATTGAGACCTTTGGCAGTACCGGTAATGGATACGTCCGGGATGATATGGAAACGTCGCACTATGCGAAGCGAGGGGACTCTTCGCACGTTGATCTGCGCTTGAGCTCCGCCAAGTCGCTGCTCAACGTTATTAACAAGAACTTTGGCACCCTGCCATTCTGTCGCCGATACCTAGACCGCATTGGCCAGGACAAGTACCTGCTTGGAGTATGTATTCCACTGGCGGCAACTCTAACATGATAAACTAATGCCCTCGCAGCTCAACAACCTCGTCAACGCTGGCATCGTCGAAGCGTACCCGCCCTTGTGTGACAAGAAGGGCTCGTACACTGCTCAGTTTGAGCATGTAAGTGAACCCTGGATACCAGTATGCTTGTAATCATGACTAACGCATCTTAGACCATTCTGATTCGACCCACCGTGAAGGAGGTCATCAGCCGTGGAGACGACTACTAGACAACATAAAAGAAATATATGGAATTACATAGTGGGCTGCAAGAAGGATTCTGAAATACGACTCTCCTCTTTCTATGCATACTATCCAAATGGTTTAGGTTAAAAAATATGATTTACGCTTAAGCATAGTCTGAAATGTCTCTTGTGTTGTCCATGCTCTGAATTATGCAGATGAGGATCAAGGCGTTTGATAGGATCAATGTGACGGTTTGCATTGTGTGCCCAAACATGCAAGTTATGCGATGTTACATAAATTGCGTAGTTATGACCGCCAATGCAAGCAACATCCCATTCTGAGATTCAGACGGCTGCAAGATTGCGATCGATCTATGGTTAACTATGATGAAACATATGTAACAGACGCAAATGATAAGAAATGTCATCTTCTATTTGGGGTAATACAAGTATGTATCGATTCCTGTACATTCCACAAGTATCCTCAAACAGGACCCTGGAATTGATATGATTTCAGCTCGTGCTAATCCCTTCCCGATCTCGCACGCTCAAGTGACAATTGGCCAATGCTCGACAGTTGATCACCAACGCTTAGCTTCATCGTTCTCCGGTTTTTTCCCCATCATTGACGCACTCGCCACTCTGTGGCACAGCCACTCTCCAGTTGATGCACGAGACCAGAACCAGAGCTCCGACCTCCTCCTGCAGGCCGGACCAATGAGAGTGATTCAATAACCCGAGGCTTTATCGCGATCGAGAGGCTTTACCCTAAAAAGTTAGTGAGTCACCATATCGGGTTAAGCGGCACCGTACGGATGTGCTCGGGTCCAGAGCCGAAGGCCGGCGATAGCGAGTGGGAGTGCTTTTTTTCACATGGAATAATTTTGCAAATGTCCCCAATTAAAAAGGCCGCATCTCCATCGTTCATCGCTATCCCTACATCTTGCTCATCTTTACCCTCACTTCCGTCACGCTCCATCGCCACTGGAGATCTTGCTTTATCTTCATTTTCGCGAGTGATATAACAAGGAGAGGACCCCTTCACTTTGTCCCTCATCTTTCACTTTTCCATTTACCAACTCAACGTGTTTGACTCCCCTCATTTTCCATCAAAGCCTATCAGCTTCTAGGCGAGGAAAAAAAAGTTTCTGACTCCACACACGAGCAACTTCGAACACTTTCTCACACACAACGCACAAGACCTCGAATAGACCGTCACAATGAAGGTCTTCAGCAACAAGGTCACCTACAACTACTCCTGGGACGAGGTGTCCACAGCGAACTGGACAAAGTACGGTCCCTGGAACAACAAGTCTGAGCATGTTATCGCTGTCGACACCCTCTCCCGCGACGTCGACCCCGCGACAGGTATCCTCCGTACCGAGCGTCTGATCACCTGCAAGCAGACCGTGCCCGATTGGATCAAGACCATCATCGGAGGTACTGGAGACGAAAGCTTCATGTACGAGGCTAGCTATGTCGACCCCATCAACAAGACCGTCACCATGGTTAGCCAGAACTTGACATGGAGCAATCTCGTCAACGTCCAAGAGGAGGTCGTCTACAAGCCCTTCGGCGACCACCAGACCCAGTTCATCCAAAACGCCAACATCACTGCTCTGTGTGGTGGCTGGCAGCGAATCAAGAACAGTATCGAGGATACAATGGTTTCCCGCTTTCGCGAGAACGCCGTCAAGGGTCGCGAAGGCTTCGAGCGCGTCCTCATGATGAGCCGCAAGGCTTTTGCCGAGGAGAAGGCTCGCCAAGTTCTATGAGTGTATTCTTTGTCTCCGCACTCATATGAATCACGTTTTCTTATCTCCGATATGCATTCCCTTATCTGCTAAGTAGGCGGATAAGCACACGACACACAAAAATCTCCACTACTCACCGCTACACCACCACTACCACACTAACGACGATACGGCATAAACGGGCGCGACTAAAAGAAGAGGAGAAAGCTTGCAGCATTTTACACGGCGTTTTAGACGGTGTCTTTTCCAAAAGTTTACACACAAAAAGAACGGGGTCTTTGTTTTAATTAAAAAAGACATCACCATACAGTCAGGATGTCTTATTTGCTTGTTTGGAGTTTTTCGGACTATACCCCCGGTCTATTAGACAGTTGAGAGCATATGGACCTCGAGGAAAAGCCTCGGGTTCATCGCCTAGAACGGGCTTCTTGATAGAGTCACTGATTAGAATACTTAATCATGAAACCTATTAAATCAGTTATTCAATCATTGTGCCATCGTCGTGACTGAGTCTCTTATGTTTCAACTGCTGTATTTTGATACTAATTCACCACCACCGTATTCAAGTTAGAAAGACAGATCCTGCAAACATAGCCGTCGGCTGAACCGGTCTCACACACGACCTTCACAGATCGCTTCTTAGCGGCCTTCACCCGGCATTCACAAAATTCTAGAGCCCGATCGATCTCCTTTCCTTTATTTTTTCCCCCTCCGTTCCCATCCGGCCGACCACCGGCTTACGCCCTTTTCTTTTTCCCCTTCCCCTTCCCCGCACCCGTCGATGCGAAAGGGGGGCGGCTAATAACTAGGAAAGTCTAAAAAAGAGATGAGCATGGGATTTCGGGAATGCGATGCTTTGTTCTATGTATAGACCAGGGGTTGGGACGAAACTTTGTTTGGTGCTAATCTGTATGGGTTGGGTGAGGTGGAGGGTTGTGGCTGTGAACACTGTTATGCCAGTGTTTAAAGGATTAAAAGAGCTGGCTGCTAAGATCAGGAAAGAGAAATACTTGGCCAGTATATTGATCCAAAGCAGCTCTTCACTAGTTTTTGCCATTTACATTCTGAGTGTGGAAGTCACTTTGCCTGCTTTTATATATCTAGTGGGCGTACCTAGGTAGTTTCTCACGTTGGGTCATGATGTATTGTATTCCTTTGTTAATAGAAAGTATCATCATCATGCATTATTTTAGACGAACAGCATGGTGAATTCAAGATGTTAGATTTTCCTGCCTTTATTAACTTACATCTGTTGACTGCGCAGATTGCAATTTGGATAATTAACAGCAGTTAACAATCTTGAACTCTGTTTCTTCTCATCATTTATGCAAACGCTGACCTGTACCACCTATTAAACTTCTCTACAGAAGATGGCAAGAAATGTGTTTCATCAAGAACGACAGTATACGCGGGGTGACTTCTAATCAAACACTCGCATTTCCTGCCTCTTCCTTCACATCATAGTTTCATGTACCAGCTGGGCCATCGCCAGAACCTTCTCTTCTTCTAGCCTGCGCGCAACGATCTGAAGACTAACCGGCAGACCGTGCACCAACTCAGCGTCGTCTGTAAGGTGTTAGTTATTGCATGTTGAGAACAAGAGCGAAGCACTTACAATCATCCGTGACAAGCTTGCACAACGCACTTAGAGGCTGACAAGAGGAGTCGAGCAGGTCAACGTCCTTGTCAACATTGATTCCTGTGGGGAACGACACGGCCGAGTAGTCAACGACGTTGAAAACACCGGTATAACCGACTGAAATAGTTAGCAGTTAGCATTGGGTTCCTCGAGGGGGGTACTAGACTTACCATGTTTGATGGTTCCGTTCTTTCCAGTACTGTAAGGCGTTGTCGGGCATACGATGGCATCGATGCCCGCCTTGTTCCATCGATCCAGATAGCGGTTCTGGAATGCCGTTCGCTCAAGTTGAAGCCTCCACATTTCAGAAGTACTTAGATCTCTCGCTGTGCGATATCCATCCATCTCAGGCCTCCACGGCTCATCTGTACGCTCTAGTTCCTTTCTAATCGTCTGTCCTCCATCCGCCAAGAACATGCGCTGAAGAAGCTCCGCGCCCTCCCTCTGGTCAACAGGGTCCCATTCCACGATCGTATGCCCCGCCGCCTCTAATTTCTCCTTGGCGATTCGGAGGGCACGGGTGACGGGCGGTGTTGGAAGGACCAGGCCATCGTGCCACATGAATGCTATCTTCAGCTTCTCGGGCAGTTGGGCTGGTCGCCAAGGGATGGGGAGGCATTTGGGGTCGGCGAGCCAGGGCTGTGCGTCTATAACCGCTTTGCTGTAGAGTTGGATGTCTTGGATGGTTCGTGCGAGAGGGCCGTTGACGGATTGGACTGCTTCTTGACCAGGCATTCCGGAGCGGCAGTTGCGCACGGGGAAACGGCCTGCTGAGGGACGGATGGTGAAAAGGCCAGTACAAGCAGCAGGAATGCGCAACGATCCCCCTAGTAAAAATGTAAGTATATAGTCCGGCGCTGAAGAGGATTGTAAACATACCTATATCGGTTCCAACGCCCAAAGGACTACCCTTGAACGCTATAAGCGCCGACTCACCACCCGAGCTTCCACCACTGGTAGTACTTCTGTTCTTGGGATTCACAGTCCGTCCAAAGGTATTGTTGACAGATTCTGCAATCATCATGGCTGTGGGAACATTCGTCTTGACGTAAAAGACGGCGCCGGCATTTTGAAGCAGTGTTGCTAATGCAGAATCGGACTTTGCAGGATCGCCGACGTGGGATGTGAAGCCGACAGTTGAATCGAGACCTTCGAGGTTGAAGTTGTCCTTGAGAGAGATGGGAAGACCGTGGAGAGGACCGACGGGTGTTCCTGTTTTGGAGAAGTGCTCGTCGAGACGGCGCGCTGTTTGGATGGCGCGGTCAAAGCATGTTTCTGCTAGACAGTTTGTCTACAAGTTATTAATAAGAGGGTCAGATTCTCTTGAGTTTCATGGCGCTTACGAGTTGATGAGCAGCTGCAGCTCTCTTGCAGAATGCTCTGGTGACGTCTTCAGACTTGAAGGTCCCAGAAGCGAGTTTCTGGAGGAGCTCAGCTGCAGTCAGAGATGTGATAGCGAGCTCATCCTCTGCAAACCATCCGGACGTCTCTGGCCATTCTGTAACGTCTGCTTGCTCTGCAGGAGGAAGAACATCTTGCGGAATGCGCCATTCTTCAGGGATGGAAGAGTTGAGAGCCTGGATCTTCTTTGCGCTGATGTCCTTCCATGCGGGAGTAGTATCAAGCTTGGCTGGTTCTGTGGTGGTCGTACTCGTGAGGGACATGATGAGAGGCTGTGAGTACAGTCTTGTGTGTAGTTTGTCATGTAATGTCTTGGTTTTAAAGCCAAGCGGAATCGACGGTGGCTTAAATCCAAGCTCGACTATAAATCGATGTCATAACTTTGATGGTTGCGATATAATAGATATCTTTCCTATTTGGGCTATCATCGACACGGCTATAACGGACTTGACACTAGTGGTTGATCATTTTCCGCATGGGGGAGAGTTGTTGATGTCCATGTGGTTGCTTCGAGGAAGTGGTGGTGGTGGTGGTGACCTTTCCCTTATCGAGTTATCATGAACTGTTGAGATGGGGAATAACTCGTATCAGACCGATCTCGCTTGGCAGTATCATCAGCTCCTCGGGGGTTAGGACAAGGATTGCGAGTCTTCGCTGAATACTTTTGTATCCGAAGCTGGACTCTGTAGTCATTCATCACCCCCTCTTTTTAGAGTCTGGTTGCACATGGGCATCATCTTGGTCAATGACGATAGAGGCTGGTACTGTAGCAAAGCAGCCATGACGCAATTTTCATCTCATACCGAGTTATCCCCCAATATTCGAATTCAGAATAAGAGCAACTGTACAGCAGATCCGTCTTAAACGCGGGAAACCAAGATACCGGTATCGGTAATCCAGAAAGAATATAGACAAAACTTGGCAGGTTCCGGGGTTCAAATTTACCTATCAGATATCGCCCGCTCTTTATCGCAGACGGCATAAAGAAACATGGGGAATAAACAAGGATATGTATCATGATTGTTATCTGCAAGATCTGATAGATATATTTCCCAAAAGAGTAATGAATCAATCGCTCAAATTATAGTCTAGGGGGTGAATAAGGAGCTGCTCTGGCTTTTAGTGGTCATATATCGCCTTGTAGGTTCCAGCCTCCACTATACCTACTTACAGTACAGTACTGTAAGTATACAATCATTTCCCCGCAAAATCCTGGCTTATCGTTCGGCAGATAACCAAAAACTTCTACCACAACATTAGGTACAGTATCAATACATGCGGTATCGGATATTAACGTTGATTGATGAGTATTCCCTGCAAGGTAAGTTATACCCAGCTGAGAATTGAACAAAGGCTTGGCTGATCGAACGAATGACTAGTACATGCATAAAGTAAAAGTAGAATCAATAAAGGGTGGCATAGCTATCTCCAGCAAACTGAATTGGTGAGACAACAGCAACCCCGGACTGCAAAGATCTTCAGCACTCATTCAATCCAATGCAGGCATGTGTATAAGTAACCCAGCATAGCGCGCCTCTCATTTACTCTGTTTCTATCTATCCATATATCGCCTCGCCACCAATCGCCAATCATGTTGTCGAAAGTGCAGGCATACCTACATGTCGACTACAAGCCAGGCGAGAGACGTCTTGTTCAGAAAATCGACTTTTTCATCTTGACCTTTTGCTGCCTAAGTTATTTTGTCAACTATGTACGTTTGCTTTGCCCCATCCAGACCTCAGAATCTCGAGGGAATGATGCTGATTGTTTGTTTCTTTGTTGGTAGCTGGATCGGAATAACATCAACAATGCCTATGTTTCTGGTATGAGAGATGACCTTGGCTTCCAAGGTGATCAATTGAACCAGATCTTTACCTGTTTTACAGTTGGGCACGTCAACTTCTAAACCCCCTTATCAAGGCTTCGCATACTAACATGCAGGTAGTTATGTTATTGGTCAAGTCCCTTCAAACCTCTCTCTGCAATACATCAAACCTCGCATCTGGTTTCCTTTGATGATGGTTCTCTGGGGCTGTCTCACCATGGTCACCGCCTCTGCCCAGAACCCCAAGTCCATCATGGCGATTCGCTTCTTCCAGGGCATCTGCGAGGCATCAACCTTTGTCGGCACGCACTACATCCTCGGATCATGGTACACCGAGAGAGAACTCGGCAAGCGAAGCGGTATCTTTACAGCTTCTGGCTTGGCTGGAACCATGATTGGAGGTTTCATCCAGACTGGTATTCACTCGAGTATGGATGGCAGGAGCGGACTGAGCGGTTGGCGGTGGCTTTTCATCATTGACGGCCTTATTACCATCCCTGTTGCTATCTACGGCTTCATCTTGTTTCCCGACACACCGCATACAACGACCGCCTTTTACCTCTCCGAGGAAGAGCGAGCTCTCGCCATCTCCCGCGTTCCTCCGGCCGAAGAACGTCCTCGGCTCACTTTCCGTTATGGCAAGATGGTTCTCACGTCGTGGTTCTGGTGGGGATTCGTCATCCTCTGGATCATCGCCGGTGAGACAGAGTCATTCAGCACCAATGCGCTCTTTGCTCTGTTTCTTCAAAACCACCCAACCAACAAGTATACCGTCGCGCAGATGAACAACTATCCAAGCGGTGTTCCTGCAGTGGGTATCGTCTCGACACTGTTCTGGGCGACCTTGACGGATTTCCTGGCCGGCAAGCGATATCTTGTCGGATACTTTATTGGCCTCACTGGTATCGCAACGTCCATCATGGTACTCGTTGCTTCTAGGGATCCAACAAACCCTGCATCGACTACTGTTGTTTTCGCGGCTTATTACTGGGCTGGATCCGTGTATGCGTGTCAGGCTACCTTCTTCGCCTGGTGTAACGACGTGATGCGGCACGAATCAGCCATGTTCCGTGGTATTGTCCTTGCTGGGATGAACACAGGCAGTAATGTCATCAATGCCTGGTGGAGTATAGTATTTTATGGTGCTTCCATGGCGCCGTGGTTTATTGTAAGTTTCTTTGGTATTCTTATCATGGAAGGATACTAACTTATTGGTAGCGAGGTATGTGGGCAATGATTGCCTGCAGTATAGCCATGGTTATTTGGTGCGCGGCTTTGTCTTGGAGGAGTCACAAGTATTTAAAGAACGCGACCATTGCTTGCGAGAGGCAAAGCCTGGAGCACGAGAAGCATGAAGTAGGAAAGGAGGGGGCATGAGTTGTGTGTTCATCATCTTGATGATTTTGGCGAAGTTGTGTCAGAACATCCTATCAGAAGGGATAGACTTGAAATACCATTAGCGATAGCAATCCCTTTTCACTGTTCATATGCAAGTTCAGAATGCTTTCAAAATCAGCTTGTTTGAATGTACCTCAATTCACCCTGACTATCTACGTATCCTTCTGATCATCCCCTTTGGCCAACACACAATAATATCCTTTCCAAAACAATGACTCAGCCAAAATAAAACGCCGAAAAAGTAATTGCCAAAACATCCCTTGGGGTGCGACCTATTCACACCCATAACAGTGGTATCTCTTCCAAAGACCCAGATTGTACAAATAACGATCGTTGTGAAACGTATGGTTGTCTCTTGTATGTAATGATTGTGACCTTTTTGTATAAACTCCGATATAAACCGCCGTTCTATCGAGGAGAAAGAAAAATATGTAATTAAGAAATGAAAAGTTCGTGGAAATACTTGATACTCGCGGCTGGGGTTGAAGCTTAACCGTAGAACCAGTAGAGGGCTGTGTAGGAAGTGCTGTCGGTGTCCTTGGCCTTGCAGCCGTGAGAAACACCGCCGGAAGTCATGACACGGTAGACATAGGAGACTCCAATGCTTCCACCGGCATCGCCGAGGTAGAGCCAGTCGACAGCACCGGTTCCTTCAGGGCCAGCAGAGGCAGAAGCAGGAGCCTTGATACCGTCGAGCTTTTTGCAGACGAGGAGCTGTTTGGCGGTGTCAAGGTCGAAAGTAGGAACGCCAGCAGCGTTGAAGAAGTGGTGACCAAGGTAAGGTAGCTTCTTGCGCATGCCCTCAACCTTGATAGACGACTTCTCGGGGAATGGCTCCGTAAGGGAGGCTCCCACACCGTTCTCGTTGAGGTTCAGAGGAACCTCGCCGGTGTTGAGAACATCGGAAGTGAGAGAGGCCCACTTGTCTTTAGGAAGAGATCTAGGACTTTGACCCGGGTAGAGGTGAGTGACATCGTAGAGGACGGCCAGAGCACCCTGGGCTGCAGGTGTAGCAGCGGCGTCAGCGCAGGTGTAGTTCTGGATACCGAAACCAAGGGCAATGTGCTTTAGCTTTGCACCTTGAGGAGGGGCGGGAAGTTCGGTGGCTGTATCATGTTAGTAAGACTGAAGCTTATGTGTTAGTGTAGTAAGCTGATTGGGACTTACGACCACCGTTGACAGGAAGAACCGGCACGGGCTTTCCAGGTCTGCAGCTTGAACCAGGACCATAGTTCTTGACAGGCGAAGCCAAAGCCAAAGCCGCAGAGGCAAGGACGAAAAGGGAGTTGACGAGCATCTTGATTTGCTTAATTGGGGATCAAAGTATAAACAACTTTTCTGAGACGCCGGACTGTTCAGAAAGAAGATGGTGTCGAACTTGGTCTCCTTTTTAGATGAACTTGAAACTCGAAGAAACCACCAAAGCAGCTAATAGAATTTGAAAGATGCAATGTGATAGAAGGAAGCACAATAATAAAGAAATTGGGGTGGAAGAGAGCGCCGTCTTGTTATACAAGTCGCGGCAACAAGAAGCACAAGGGCGGCAATGGCTAATAATAAACGCAAAGAGCAAGGGGGGGCCAATGACTCTGAGTGGAGGGAAGAGCGAGAGACGTTTCCACCTGGGCGCTTAATATTGGTATACTAAGGTTCTTTTGGGGTGTGGGTGTGTGTGTGATGGTGGTGTGTGTTGTGCAGAATAATAAGCGGGGGGGTTTCTTAAGATGAGAAGAGACAAAAGTCTATGAATAGATGAGAAGAGAAAAGGGTTGAAGAGATTGAAGTTTGTTTGTTGTTTGCTTTGTTCTGGTTGAAGAGAAGGGAGGAGGATAGAGAGAGTTTATATAAAACATCAAACACCAAAGTCTTTTTAACTGCGCCCTAAAACTAGGTATCCAGAGACAAGGCAGAGTTGTTGTAATCAACACCTAACCAACATTACTAACACGGAGTCTCTTGTTTCTGTTTCTGTTTCTGTTTCCTCTTCTTCCTCTCAATTTACAGGGAATAAGTTGCTCACCAAGCGAGCGATGTGCAGGCAAGGACTAGGCCTCGAAACGCGGACGGAGGCGACAAGAAGCCATGACCTCCCTTGTACATACATTCATTACCCTTGTAAGTGGAGAGAGAAACACACACCTTTCATCATCAATCAGAATGCTACCCTTTTCGCTTGGACAAGGACGCCTCGTGCGGTGGACGGGCGGCCGCGTTGAGAGGCGACCCTAGCGCGAGAATATCTGCAGGGATGGGATTGATATAGTACTGCAACTTGGTATTCGGCTCTATGTTGCCGTAACAAGAACAGCTACTCTGTAAATTTTGAACGAACAAGATGGTGATGAGATGGTGTTGTTGTTGGTACAAAATTTGGCTAAATTGATGGGTTAATTTGGTTAATTGAAAAAGTGTCTCACCGTTTTGTTTTATCAGAGTCCCATGTTCTTAGGAGGATCATGGCGATGAAACACCATCCCATAACCATCTGAACTTTTTTTCTTTTCTTTTCTAACCGGGGGGGACAGGGAGTAGTCTAGGTCACTTGTCTCTACAAAAGTAGGTAATACTGTATCATCCTTGGCGGGAAATCGGCCTCGATGCCAAGGATCAGATGCTAGATATTAGACAGTCCATATTAATAGATCTAACAAGACACGGCCACTTGGTCAGAGTAGAGAATTAATGGAGATTTGTGTGCTTGCTCTTACATGTGCAATAATCGTAAGAGCCAAGCCATGGAAACAAACATATCCGATATCTGAGCGCAAGGTTATACAGGGTTGCTTGGTTCTCTAGTTTACTGTACTCCGCGAATTACTAGTAATAGTTAATTAATAATTAATATTTATGTAGAGACAGTTAAAGTACACACGGACTGCACATGTCCAACATCTCTTACAGATACTGTACCATATACTGTCACTCTCACCTGAAGAAGAGGTGCATATTCCTCCTTCCAAGAAAAGTCAAAAAGCAATACTAGACAAGACAAGACAAGACAGAAATTCAATTTATCTCAAACATTACGGACCTTGTCATGCCCTGGTCTGGTCAAGTCAGGTCAGGATCTTCTAGTTTCAGCTGCTCTTCTAGTAAACGTAAACAACGCTACTGCACACGAAACAGCCGAATCACTTAATTTTCATTTCCACTGCATTTCTTTCTCCCTTTTTGTTGCATTTTATTAATTAAATTTAATATTAAACACGATTTCTCCGACTTGTCAAGGACAGAAAAGAAGAACAAAGAAAGAGAATCAAGAAAATTATCCGCTTACAAACGCCTCTCCGTCTCTGGTTGGTTCACTTTTGCGCAATTTGCAACCTTTACAAGCTTTACTACTACCGTAGGTACTATGAGTATGTATCTTCCCCGCGACCGTTACAACGGGGCTTGCGGCACAGCGAACGGGTTGAAGATGACCTTTTCTCCGCTAGTAGACTTGAACTCTTACAGTTTAGTTTCAAGTCTTTAGTTACAGAATAGTTAGTCTCTTAAAGGATTCAAGTTCCCTTCCTCCCTTCCTTCCTTAGCTTACAGTACAACCTTTTGCTTATGGCTATTAGAACCGGTCAGAGTACCATTGGGCTATACCTTTCTTGAATTGACTTGCACACGAGGTTGGGTGTAAGGATTTAAAAGACTCAATGACAATGATAAAAGACTCGATAAAATCTTTCAGCCGAGGAATTGCTTGGATTGGTGTTGAGGTTTATGCCACATGAGGATTCAAGTTTGCTTGCTTGACATGGTATAGTTACTAGACTTGTTTGTTACTGAGAGTCCGACTAGACTAGACTACCTAGTTAATTCTGTGTTAATGGGTATGATGCTTGGCGGTTGTTGTTGGTTGTTGGTCGAGTACTGCTCTGTATATGCAGCTTCTTCTTGGACACGTACCGCTTGTTGGACATTGCCAGCTGTTGGTCATGGCCGCGCTTGAAAAGGTCAGTCAATGTTGGTCATATCGTCTTTTCGCAAGGCTTAGCGAGGCTTTTCTTTATTTCCCAGTCTCTTTGCATCTTGTTGGTTGTTAATCAAGTTTGTTGCTAGACGCTCCCAAGGCAGATTTTATTCAACAACCCAACTACTTTCCGAATCAAGCATGTCTTGTGCCTCATAATAAATTACATCTGATATTTGATTCCTATGCAATGCACTGTCTTTATTGCATTTGAGGCCCTACTGTACCTCAATTCTCATTGCTGTCTATGGTCGTATCCGCTTAATGCGACCGGCCCCACATGCCATGACATCCATCGGGCCTTAGCGACCGCCAAAACATGATCGACTCCGAACTCCGAATTCTTCTTTTTATCCTCCGTCTCCGTCAGTCTCCATTCCCCATCTCCGCCCCGGCCCTAGTCTCCCGGCATTGCCTAATCGCCCATCATGTCTCGCCGAGCTCCCAAAGGCGAGTACATCGAGACGGTAAAGCAACTCTTCTCCTTCTCAATCTCTCCTCCTCATACTGACTCCCATCCCTACAGGACACAGGTAACAAAGTCGCCCGTAAAGCCGTCCTCGTCGGAACCCAAAACATCATGCTGGGCGGTAAAACCGTCATCCAACCCGAAGTCATGATCCGCGGCGACCTTGCCCGCACAATAACCCCGTCCTCGTCTGGTAGCGCGCCGGCAAACAACACTGCCGTCGCCATAGGCCGCTACTGCTTCCTCGCCCGCGGCGTCCTGCTGCGTCCACCAGGCCGCATGTACAAAGGCGCTTTCACATACATGCCGCTACGTATAGGCGACCACGTCTATATTGGCCAGGGAACCGTCGTGCAGGCTGCGTCCGTGGGAAGCCATGTGCAGATCGGAAAGGGGTGCACCATTGGCGAGTTTGCTATCGTCAAGGACTACGTTCAGGTTCTGGACGGGACGATTGTGCCGCCTAGTATGGTTATTCCCAGCTTTTCCATCGTTGCCGGTCAGCCGGCGAGGGTGATTGGGGAGATTCCTGAAGGGGGACACGAGGAGTTTGAGTTGAGAGACATGTACAAGACTGTTGGGAATAATCCTCAACCTCCTGCGCCATGATGATCTTGATGTAATGCTGTGGAAAGATTGGGCAGCCGGCTGGAAAACACATGCATCACACGGTAGGAGATGGAAAAGAGAGTCAATTTACTCTAGGCCTCACGAGCTGGCCGGGCCGCCCTACGGCGGGAGTCTGTTTACAGACTGTATCTGCTGTTCACCAACAGTCGAGGAGAAGATCCTGTCCATGACCTGAGGATAGCAACGACGCGCTCACCATTCCCGCGAAGAGACCGTGTCGCTTGCGCCAGCTCTTTGATGCTCGCTCGATGCTCCAAACTCAATTACCAGCTACTGTCACGATGCACGATCGGTATGGAATGACAAACGCGCGATGGCTTCAGAGGTGGAAGATGATCAGTTGCTTCAAATTTTAGACAATCGTTTAATGATACCCTTTTGCGAGTTCTCTGTTCACCCGTCCCCCTCGACATGTGGTTTTGATCGTTTCCCGGGAAAGACTTTTTTACGACCCCACCTCTGTCATTGTTATCAAACGGAGTTCTGGCTCACGATATCAAACATCATTTTCAACGATATACGACAGACGTTTGGAAACGCGTTTGATAGAACAGAATTCGTTAGATGAGAGCGTTTGATTTGTTTTAAATCATTCCATCTAGTCTGCACCTTCTGTCCGCTCAATTATATAAAGACGAGGTATTCCCCAAACTCATATCGGATTCTTCAGCCTGACACATCTCATTTCCAAGTGTCCCATTCAACCCTCTTTCACTTGGCACTCAGACTTTCAAGGCTACACCTCAATCATTCAGCCAACCATGGCACCCCCTCCCGAGCTTCCCAAGAAGCTCGTCACCATCACTCCCCCTTGGTGCGAGGGGGCCGAAGCGGCCAATGCCCTTGATCCAGCCCCTTCCCCCTTCCCTCTCACTGTTCCTCACTCTACCCGTCGTCACACTCGTCTCTACGATGAACTTCGCGACATAGATGAGCTCGCGAGCCGTGCTCTCAAGAATCGCGTCGACCTCCTCTGCGCTGAGATCGTCTACTGGCAGGAGAACGACACTGAGACTATTCACGGTCTTTCCAAGATCATCGTGATCAAGTACGGTGAGACTGCTCTTCGCGTCATTCGCCGTGTTTGGGACCTTCATCTGGTCTATAACCGCTCTCCCAAGATTCCCGGCGATGACCCTGGTCCTTTCGACCAGAGCACCTGGCTCGCCACCATTCGAGACACCGTTCTCTATCGCATGCACGTCAAACTCATTCGAAACCAGCTCGACAATGCCCTCGCTGCCTAGGACGCCGAGGACTTCAAGGTTCGCAGCCACGATCCGGTCCAGAAGGGGATTTACATCACCGACGTCCTCGTCCAGGAGCACCGCGACCGCGTTGAGCGCGCTGCCAAGGAGAAGGAAGTCTTCACTGGCATGTTCGAGGAGCTCACCCAGGAGAACCTCATCGAGCTTCCGGACCACAAAGCCACCGCTCTCGGAGTCGCACCCCTTTTGGCTCTGCGACTGTGCGGTGAGACCGTCGAAGATTTCTACAAGACCGCCGATGAGGAGGAAGATATCCTCGAGAACGAAAACGAGAGCGACATGCGCTATTACCAGGCCTTCCAGCTTTGGCACATCACTGCCCGGGCCGCCATGGGCTGGGAGCCTCGCCGTGTCGGGACTGTCCAGAACGTTCTGAACATGTACTGTGACGACATTCTCCGCCGGCGCAAGATCGAGAAGCGTAAGCGCAACGCCGAGCTGCGACACCAGCTCGAGGCTATCCTCGGAGACACCCGTGGTGATCAGATCGGATTCGGCAGCGAGGTTGATGAGGAGGAAGAAAGCGAGGACGAGGACGCCGATGACGATGATGAGGAGAGTGACTCTAGCTCCGACGACTCTGGTAAGGATGAAGAGGACAGCTCGGATGACGATCGTCCCATCTTCGGTCACTACGTCGACTAAGCAGCTCGACCCCTCACACGGCACTGTCGTCTCGGCATATGCGCTCAGCATTCATGTCTATCGAGCGACTTAGCTTTTTGGAAGGCAATCAACATCGAAGCCTGGTCAAGGACTTATATCAAAAAGGGGAACCAACAACAAAAGTCTTGGCAGACTTCCAACAGCAAAGGATCCCAACCCCAAAGTCCGATAAAAGGCTTCCAACAAGGAAGGAAATAAACATCGAAGTCTAACGAAGGGCCTCCAACGGACCTCAAAGGGGCAGGGTCAAAGGATGGTTAATAGATCAAGGCACATGTGATCAGTACTATATGCTTGCTATACCAATAAATGAAACACTGGCTTTATAACCCCTTCTGTGTATGAGTGATGTCTCAATCGTGACTGGATTGAAATGCCCGTACTTGAAGGCTTGACGCCGACTTTGTAATAATACCGCTTTCGGGAGAAGCTTTCGCCATACAGGAGCTCTCTGTCCCTGCTTTTTTTTATCTTTTATAAGCTTGTACGAGAAAGACGATTTCAATTCTGCAGAGCAGAAGCAAAAGATGAAGCATCATGTAACAGATAAAGAAATATAGTATTGATCTAGTTTCTCGTTTGGAAAAACAGATAATAAAATTGAAGTCGAGGGAAACGCTTCTCTTCCCTACCAACGCATGTAAGGGCATGCTCCCTCAGCCTGCTGAAGCCAAAAGCTTTCTTCGTTCATTCTTCTCTTCTCGTTCCAGGCATTAAATCCTTGAAAATCACAAAGACTCGTCCGTATTCCTCGTACTTGGATTGTATCCTTCTTTTAAACCAGAAAGCATGCTGTCATTGATCCTCCTCTAGGATATTTCCCTTTTCCGACTCTTATACCCTGCAGAACGGCTCTCTATCTTCGAGAAGCATCCAGGCCTCCCTGAAGATCTTGCTCAAGTCCGGTATTACCGTGACCAGCATACTCCTGTGGTCGAGGGTCCTCAGCAGTCCATTGACCATTGCCTTGAGGCAGAGGAACGGAGACACCCTGGCCCTGGAGACCTCCAGCGCTTTGGCCAGGAACGGTGCGGACAGTCTGTCGGAATCGCTGAACCTCATCCAGAATCATACCACGCATCTGACCAACATCCTCAACAACCTCAAAGTCGAAGTTGAATGTGGTGGGGCAGTCGGGCTCGTCTGAAGCGTCGTGCCAGATGTGCAGGTAAGGATGCTCGAGAGCCTGTTCTACGCTGATACGGGACGAAGGGTCGAAGGCGAGCATCTTGTCGAGAAGGTCGAGAGCGTCGGGGTTGGCCTGAGGGAACAGGCTGGGGAAAGGCTTCTTGGGCATGAAAGGTAGGTTGCGGACGTATTCCTGGGCACGGGGTGAGCCAATGCGGGAGAGCGTTTCCTCGTTGGGAGTTCCGAGAATGTGCAGAATCTGGTTCAGCTGGTCGACGTAGTCACGGCCCTTAAAGAAAGGTCGACCACCCAACAGCTCAGCCAAAATACAGCCAACAGACCAAACATCGACTATATCAAGTCAGTAAACCATTTCACAGCCACATTGATTTTCGTTCACACGTACTCGCTTTAGTGTAGCTCTGGAAGCTCAACATAATCTCAGGTGCACGGTACCATCGAGTAGCGACATATTCGGTCATGTATCCAGCATTCTCCTCAGGGTCAACTGAGAAACCTCGGGCAAGACCGAAATCGCAAATCTTGAGCTCGCAGTCGGCGTTGACAAGCAGGTTTCCGGGCTTGAGATCTCGGTGCAGAACGTTGGCGGAGTGAATGTACTTGAGACCGCAAAGGATCTGGTAGATGAAGGACTGGAAGTGGGCGTCGGTAAGAGGCTGGCCGGAACGAATGATGGCAGCCAAATCACACTCCATCAGCTCTACACTGTGTCAGCTTATTTGTTCATTTTCTTCATTCAGAAACAGGTATCGTCACTGACCCTCGTACAAATAGGTCTCGTTGAAGTTATCGGGTCGAGGAATGTCCATGTCGTACAAGCATGTGATCTGATTGTGAACATATCAGCATACGCGTCCCTTCTTTGTTGCGCCAAGGCGGAAACTCACGTTGCGGTGGCCGCGGAAGTGCTGGAGCAGCTTGATCTCGCGCAGAGCGCGCTTGGCCAGAATCTTCTTGCTGAAAACATTGGTAACCTTCTTGATGGCGACGCCCTCGTTGGTTTGGTTGTTGACGGCGGCACTGAGAGGCGGGGGCTATCGTCAGCAACTGCGGCGGGGTAGAAAGACGAGACAAAAGAGTTCTCGAGCCGAAGCACAGGACAAAGAACAAGAACGAGTGCGACTCGCAACAGGATGCGCAAACTCACCAGACGATACCGTAAGCTCCCTGGCCAAGCTCCTTGGTGACAGTGTAGCGCTCGTCGACAATAAAGTCTTGGTTAAAGACCTTGAAGACCTTCCGTCCTTGTAGGTCGCCCATGGTGTATTGTGTGTGGTGGTGTTATATGTGCGGGGCAGTTAGAAGCTTCGAATGCGACAAGGTTTGCCAGAGGGGGGGGGAAACCGTCGCTTAGGAATATAGGTAAGGTAAGGTATATAAAGATCGAACAGAAGCAATGCAATGAGAAGAACAAAGACAAGGGAAGTGTCAAGGCGTCGTTTGCGATATATGTATCAAAGTTAGCTACCTGACAACTGCTGGTTGGTGGCTTTCCAAGTTGGGTTGGGTCGAGCGAGGGGGAATGGATAAAAGAGCTCCCCTCAGCTGCTTCTGCTCGGCCATCTGCTACTTTGGATTGGATGGACCTGACCCGGGGTTCTCTTCAGCAGGGGGCTTCAGGGCTGTTAGGATGATCCACAGTGGCCCGAAGCCGCTACTATGGGTAACTAGCAGAACCTGTGGACCCCGCAGCAGCACAAGTCACCGCCTTGTGATGTGGCTGATTTGCTCGGCTCAAGTCCACCCACATAAGTCACTAACCAATTAGCGTCTCAATTTGGATAGCCGCGCGACAACGACCCTTGCTTAAAGTTACAAATATGCATGCAACGGTTCGGCTTCATCTTGAGTAAAAAGGGGAATTTCCTTGTGTTGAACGCTCAGAGGATACAGAGTCAAATTTGATGATTTCAACCTTGCGCCGTTTATACGAGAGTTTGTCTGTAACTGTTTTGGTTCGGCAGTACCGTAATATTGTGGACATTGAATTACCTATCTTCGCTTAAGTATACATCGCCAGCCGTAAGCCACGCCATGGGGGGGCTGAGTGTTAAAAAGATGGTCAGCAATCTTATCCAATCTTACAACATTCGTGCATCTGAAGAGATCCGCCTCACGTAAAGCCTCCACTAACTGGAGATCCAATCTGTCGATTCGGCAATTATCCATGTTACTATGGTATCATCTTGTGTCTGTCTTCTCTAGATTCGGCATCACCGATGCATAACTACGCAACACGTCAGAGTCAATTGCAACAGTCAATTGAACGACGATGTCTATCTCTCAGGCCAAGATCGAGGCCAGCCACTACACTAGGCCGCTGCATCGTCAGCCCAGGAAGCATAGGGCTGAAGATTACCAAAGTGGGTGGGACTGGACATATCAGAGGTTACAGAGTACAACTGTGGTGAATTAATTTTGGCCGCTCTTTTGCTGACCATCCAGCTTCCAGGTTTACGGCGAACCGAAGAGCCGGAACTGAGACATGATGTGGGATCGACATTGAATGGATATTAATAAACATCTAAATTAATCGAACCCGTCTTGATGGGAGTCCTTAGCCAATTACCATTAGCCTGGATCAGTTGGCAATAATAATTTAATCTACCTGGTAGCTCCCCTGTCCAACCTAGATCCCCCATTCCTTGACCTCTGTATGTTATACAGGCATCGGGTATTATATCTCGTCCACATCCTTGTTACTATGCGCCAATCCTTGTTTACTCTTCCCCAAAAGTCTCCTTTATAAAATTCTCGGAGAATCGCGTGCATTGCTCATAGGCCTTGGAGAAGCCGTCGTCTCCACCGTAGTAAGGGTCATTAACTATCTCGGGTCGCTTTGTGCCGCTGAACTCTCCAAACAGCATCACCTTGGCTGTAGAGTCAGGGTTATTCTTCTGTAGTCGAAGGAGGTCCGAGAGGTTCGATCTGTCCATGGCAAAGATGTAGTCAAAGTTGGTGAAGTCGCTTGGGTGGAACTAGAATATCGTATCAGTGACCATGGTAACAATGCGCCGCTGACTGGAGAGAACATACGCGCCGCGCGAGATGGTCATAATCGTTGATACCGTTGGCTTCGAGTGTGGCCATGGTTCGGTCATCTGGAGGTTCGCCGCTGTGGTAAGCCGCTGATGGAATAGTCAGTCAATTGATACATAAGAATTTCTCAGCGGTGATGATATTCGTACCTGTGCCGCAAGAGTCGATGCGCCCAACCTTGTCTTTGAGGTTCGGCTGCTTAGCGAGGTTCCGGAAGATGCCCTCGGCCATGGGTGAGCGACAAATGTTGCCGAGACACACGAAGAGGACGGATATTTGGTCTGGCATATTGTATTGTGTTGTGCTGAATTGTAGAGACGTCACGATGAAATGAAACGAAACAAATGTATGTAATTCTCGTCAAGAATCGCAAGTTAAATAGGAGGAAAGGCTAAGAGTAAGTAAGAAAGAACCGAGATACTGATGGTCGGACGCAATGACGTGCCCGGCCCGATGCGCATAATCTAATCTGCCCCGCCATCTGTAATTCCAAGTTTGGGAGTGGATAGAAGGAGGAGGGGCATGGAGCCGCGATGCTTAGAAACAAAGTCCAGAGCGTAGTTTTGCCACTGTTGGACAATAACATAAAACAGTGATATAGACAAGCTGGGTATAACCAAACCGAACTACAACACCTAGTGTACAGTATGTACTATTTCCCCAGGTTGTTTCGTACGGCAAACAGGGGTTTAACGATACATCCCTGTGGTGATATCCTCACTAGCCTCATTATATCGATAGGGATAGGGAGCTAAGAAGCAAGCCATTTTACACAAAGTTTATTTGATCTGGGTATTCCGATAACTATAAAAAAGCTAAAACAACACACCGAGACGAAGATTCATTGTTAAAAAGGACAGCCCGTTTAGGCTAGCTTTATCACATATAGCTTTCCTTATAGGTGATTAAGGTAAGAAATTAAGATCAGGTTGATATATATGTCTTTGCTAGTAAATAGAAAGTAAAGATATCGATGACTCTGGCTTGGCTTAGCGATAAGCTGACTATTACGATAGAACTCGGTTGACACGGCATATCGTTATAGCCCTGTTTCACTCTGACAAGCCGTGTCCTTGCTATTACCAGAATATCATGATCTTGAGCAGCACATACACTGCACAAGTACAATACAGCGACATGTGCTCTCGTGCTCAATTGGCGTACAAGACCCTGCCAACATGGCTGCTCAGACGCGTTCTAATTGCTGGGAACGTGTAGACATCGTGACTTAGCCCAAGCCATAGGCCCAAAGTCTTTCCATGCCTGACAGCTTGCAACGTAATCTAGGAGCGTGAATTGATGTGAAATATGATGCAAGATGTCTATAAAAGGGGTACTGTTGCCTCTATAACCTCGGGATAAATCATCGCCATCACTCTTCACTTGCCAAACATCTCTTTACTTTCTACTCAATCCTCAATCGCAATCCGCATTGTCAGATCGGAAGCCTCCCGTCTCCCGTCTGGATGGGAATCCCTGCTAATGACGTGACTCGCGGTTAGTCCTCCCAGCATACCTTACCCCATGCTCGAATTGCCACTAACACGAGCCTATAGGCTATAGCCTCAGAGTTCTACAAGACCATCTTCAACTTAACTTTTAAGGACGGTACCGACAAATACCCCCAACACCAACTCATGAGGTTTGACTTCAACCCAAGCCTCGTTCTGACAGGCGGCATTCAAAAGGCTCCTGACCACAGTGGCCATTTCGCCCCTGGAAAGGGAGGGATATGCCTCTACTGGTTTGTCGAGAATGTTGACACTATCGGCTCTGTCATTGAGAAAGCCGGTGGCAAGATGTTGAGTGAGAAGGAAAAGGAAAGTGAATATGATTTGTACCGCTTCTTTGAGGACACTGAGGGTTCTGTTGGCGCTGTTTATCAGATAGCTTGAGCGAGATAGAATTTAGGGACTATGAGACAGTGTAACTTTCTCCACAGGACCGTCTGAGCATACTTATCTCTAAAGTTATCCATGAAAGTGTAAAAATAACTTATAATTAATACTATCTTTAGTACTTGGTATGTCAACTCATTTGATACCACCTTTGTCCCCTTCGTAGCCAATTCATTAACTTGCACACCATCCTTCGATACGTTACGTGCTGTATCGAAATTCCTTGTCTCGTACATCTGTGAGAGCAGAGTTTTCAGGCACACCAACCCGGGTATGATTTCCCCCATCTTGCCCCCTAGCCCTAGACTCCATACCTCGTCGTCTGGCAGCTTTACGATCACGAGTCTTATTCTCTTTCTTGATAATCACAAGATATATGATAAGCGCCATTATCAGCAAAACCCAACTAACAACGGTGAGGACGCACCCGGCGAGATACCGTGAGTTGTCCTCGTCATCCCCATCTCCCCATATTTGCGGCCCTATTATGCTCCCAAGGCTGTACGCAATGAAGAACAAAGCGCCGACAGTACTCTTCTTGGTATCCCCTTTGACATTGCTGGCTAAGAGCCCAGCACATGAGCACAGCGGTGCAGTGTAACACGTTGCCAGCCATGTTGAGACCACGATGCCCCAAGAACATGTACCTTTAGGAGCAGTCGACAGAGCTAAAAGCGTTATGGAGCCAACCAAGGGTACCAGTATGAGACACAAAGCCGTATATATTCGGGTATTGGGGACGAAATGGGGAACCAGAGCTGAGATCCATGAGGTGATGAAATTCAAGAGGCCAGCGGGAAGACCAATAAGCATCGAGTCGGACTCGGAAAACCCTTCACCATCGATGACCATAGATGAAAACTGTTCATATGTCGTTAGCTTAGTCCACTAACATCTTGTGGGAATATTCCTTGGTCACCTTCGTAATTGAATTGGCAGACGCAATGCAGTAGGCCATCGAAAAGTACAACCACGACAAGGGTGAGGTTAGAGCCTCACGTAGCTGCTCGTAATCAAAGGTTGCTTTATCGTGCGTGGTACGATCAATGGCTAGTCTTTTCGTGGCAACCTCTCTCTCCCGGTCCTTCAAGAACCAGGCCTTGGTAGTGTCAATAGGCATCATGATCATGAAAATGACACCAAACAGGATAGTCAACCCACCAAAGATAAGGAACATGACTCTCCAGCCGCGAATTTTCATTTCCACATTGCCAAGGGCATACATGACGAGAGCTCCAATTATCTGACTAATTCCATTCATCGATATCCATGTAGCGACACGCATTGGATGCTCGTGCGGACGGTACCAGTTGGACGTAAGGATGATGAAGGCGGGAGATACGGCAGCTTGGGCGACGCCTAGTAAGAAGCGACAGCCAGCGAGACTTCCAAATTCCATTGATGCTCCAATACACATTTCCATGGCACCCCAGGCGATAATAGTGCCACCGATGAAGCGGGAGATATGGAACCGACTGAGGATGTAAGCGGCTGGATATTGCGAGACCAGTTGGCCGACGTAAAACATAGAGACGGCCCAAGAAAACTCCTTGTCCTCAAGATCTAGATCACTTCTGAGACCAAAGACGGCGGCGTAGTTGATGGAATTTTTGTCGACATCTGTTCGAATATACTAGTTAGACCCGGGCTAGAGAGGATATGTTGTAGTGCGCACATTGGAAGAAGTAGACAATTGCCATGATGGGCATGATGTAACAGTCCAATTTCTTTACCAGCCTCTCTTCCTCTTCGGCGTCGAACTCCTCGGGTATGGTGGCGAGCTCATTCTGTTGGCTTTCAGATTTCTCGTGGTGGGCGGCGTCCTCGCTTGTGGTCCGATGGTCTGTTGCACTATCGACGAAAGACATAATGAATGTTGCAAGTAAGGAATAACTGGGGCAAAGGACAAACACGACTTCACCGAAAGATGTATCGAAGGGGAGAGGTTGTATGAAAAGCCAAAGTTGTGATGAGAGTGGCCGGTCGTGCTTTTAGTCAACACCATTTAGCCCAAACGTTCTTTCTCTACTCAACAGAACATGTCGATATGCCGCGGCAACACCAGAGTCCCAGAAGGAGCTACCCAGCAACAGGGCAATAGACAATGCCGAAGAAACGACGAAGGATGCCTCCTTGAGTGCCACTGCGTCCATGATCCTTGTTGCCTCTAGATATTGGTTTTAGCAATGTTCGCAACGAGAAAAGCTTACAGCAGTTGATCAACTATTACTCGCTCAAGCAACGCTGGAATTATTACACAAACATGAATGATAGATTGCTGTAAATGAGGTAGCTGAAACCTTTCATTCATCGTTTCCTAAGACTTTTTCATACTTAATACAAGAGAGGGGATGCCACATGTAATAGAGGCGCCGTGTCGCTGCACGTAATTCCGTCCCCTCATCAGCTGGCCATATCCAGCACCAACAGCTTGCCTCATAGCTTCCAATTTTCGTAGTTCCTCTCGTCGATACCCTACCCAAAAAAAGACACATTGCGCCATGCTCAAGTGAAAAGCAGTTATAGTACATTGAGCGCACGCGGCTCATCCGACACAGCGGATCGGGAATTGTTTCCGGGTATTCCCTTTGATATCGTGTTTGCTCCAAGGCCGTTGTCGTTCGTTGTTACAGTTGAATCGTATCAAAAGAAATGTTCAAGCAAGTTGACGCTGACGTTCTCTCCTTATCGTCTCAAGGACGCCCATCACACCATTGTTGCGCAGGCGCTCGAGAACCATTTTCATGCCATCACGACTTTTCCCCATCTGGTCCTGGGTCTTAGTAGAGGCGATACTCTCGATGCTGCGCTGAATCCCTTTCGTACCCCAGCTACCAATGATGCCATTCTTGAACCAGCCGTCCTCCTGAGCCTGTCCCAACTTGCCTCGAATCTTGTCTCCAATCCTTGACCTGAATTGAACCATGGTCGTCACGGCAGTCTCATTAGGGTTCTGGACAGTACCCTCGTTAGGAACATTAAACTCCTGCTTCTCGATGACAGAAAGTACACCTGTGAAGTTGAGGTTTCGGCTCTCGGTCTTCATCCAACCCTCCTTAATGTCGACAACGCTCGTCTCCATAATGTACGAAGCCTTGTCGCCAGAGCCACCACCAGTAACACTGGCAGGAAGGAGCTTGTATACAGCTCCAGGCATTCGACTCTTTTTCAAGTGGATGCGAGTGGTGTGAAGTCGGCTGGTTTTTGGGTCGACATAATTCTCAATGGTATCGGTGCTGAGAACATGGGCGGCGAAGGGATTAAGCTGAGGAGACGAGTATCGGAGAAAGTAGGCGAGAGTAACGGTAGGGAATGGGTGGGAGTAGGTGTGGTTTGTCGTGTGAGTGAGAACCATTGTCGCGAATTGAGCAGATACTGCTCGTTAAGAAAAAAAGAATTGTATGGAAAAGCGAAGAAGATGGGGGTCCAATTGGGCGATTGACAATCAATGTGACCTTCTAGTCGTACAAAATAAGATTAAGAGCAGAGTCGTAGAGCTTTCAATCCCCAGTTCCTATCCCAATGAGCCGCAAGCTCTAGTACAATACGTTGATCGGTAGGAGGTTGGTGGTTGCGAAAAACAAGCCAAGCGCCTCGGCTTAAGCACAGCGGCCTCTTATCTCCGGGCGGCGGAGCCGGGAACTGATGGATAAGAAAGCAGTGTAAGACGGAAGCAGTAGAATAAGTAGCGTAGCTCGCAGCTGTGTCGGGCCGCGAGAGATTCATACAAGTAGAAAAAACACAGTCAAAAGAAAATTTATCATGGGGCAGATGGTGAAGATGGAATGATCAGGTTTGGGCTCTCGCGACCTCGACAAGCAGAAACAGAGCAAGAGGCTCACTATCAATCACTCTCGTCAGTAGAAAAGAAAAAGAGGGGAGGGAGACAGGCAGGACAGGACAGGGAAAGTGGAGGCAAAAGAAGTACTTCGTAGCAATCGGCTGATTTGAGGGATTGAGCCAATGATGAGCTTCTTGATCATCAGAGTTTGGCCGACTTGTAACTTTCCGATTGGGTAACAGTGAGGGGTCGGTAGGATCTGGAGAGACAGTGTGGCGACTAACACGTGATGCTGTAGGTATCATAGCGTCATCAAATTATGACAGTACAACACCAAAAGCTTGGTGAGATGACGACAGAGTCCAACTTCACGATACTAGGTACTCTTACTAAATACACACACTACTGTGTCATTACATTTTCTCACTAGAACAACTGACGAAAACAAAGTTCATGCACTGCACCACTCCGGAATAGGGTTGTACAAGGTATCTTTCTTATCCAGGTTGAAACGTCATGCTGGTAACAAGTGATTGTATCAATATAAAGATTCTCAATAGTATCCAGCACAATTCAATTGCAGTCACATGCAACATTAACCATTATACAACAAGTCGAAGGGTGGCTCAAAAATATCGTGGCCAGTCAACCTAGCCCGTAGACGAGATATCTAAGCTCAGCATCAAACTTGGTAAGTGCTCGCGTGAGACCATGAGGCTTGACACTTGACATAATACATCATAAGCTCAGGATCTACTATCAAGTCGCGAATAATATTTTCAATATTATAGAAAAAAGATACATTGTAGTGACTTTGCTATAAACTCCTGGTTCTATCCGTTTATCCCCGTCCTTAATAATAAGCATACCCTAACTCCTCGCATATGTACCCTTTTCATTATACTTCATCTCGCGTGCATATACCGCTCAAACTAGAAATTCACTTTCAGCCCAGTGTCCCAGAACAACCCACCCGTCGGCGAAACTCTCCTTATCCATGCGCACCACGATAGCTGCGTGGCTATGTCGGTGCTTCTGGATATGAACGGGGAATTTTCGCCAACCAGCCGCATCCAAGTTCTCAATCATCTCGAACTGATCAGGAGTCAATGCAAGCGTGGGTAGCCCTGGTGTTGACATTCTGCGTTCTCTCTTGAGCACTTGTTGATCCTCAGCGTCATAAGCCAGATCCTCGTCTGAGTCGGATGCCAGGTATTGTTGATCCTGGGCGCTGTTGAGAACCTCATAGGCTTGCTCCACCTCTTCCTGGATCGCCTTGATACGTAAAGGCATGCGATAGTCTTCAATCTTCAAACCAGCCAGTCCTGATTCGTGTAGTTTTATTCGCTTTGCACTGCGGACTGTCTGAACGGCAGAATTGGCCAGGAAAACAACGACACCAATTGGGATTATGACGCTAATTGTCAACATCCAGGGGACGTTCTTGACCCATTTCTTAATGGATTCGAGGTCTGTCGATAGGGTATCTTGAGTTTGAATCTTGGGAGATGGTGCCACAGGGTGATCAGGGTCGAGGATGACACCCTCGTAACCCTTGAGGTAGTTGAGCTTGACATTATCGAGATCTGTGTAGGGGTCGGTCTTGGTGATGGCAGATGTGTAATGCACAACGCTTCGGTCATTGACAATATTCGTATATAGAGTGCGGCGCTTGAATTTCTTCAAACCGGACATGAAAATGGAATCGGGATCGGCGAGCACTGCGAGAAGAGGTCGACCGGTGTCGCGAAAGCTGTCAATCGTAAAAAGTTGTCGGCCGGACATGGATAGTGTTCTGGCGCCGAGAACGTTGTAGATGTTGCTGAGCCAGCCCTTTAGTGGTGTCCTTACACCGAGATGGGGGGATGCGAATGTAGTGAAGTTCTGATAGACGATCATTAGTATTCATGAATGGCGACGTTTTGTGCCGTCGCTACAGGCGACTCTGGCGACTTACCATGCATTCGAGGTCATCAAGAACCCCTTTTGCATAAAGCAGACCAACTGCATATCGCGACACTAGACCCCCAAGGGAGTATCCTGCGATGCTCAACTTTGTGATCTTTCCTCCCTTCTTTTCAATCGCCTTCAACTCGTATTCAATCTCTGCGCAAACGCGCTCGCCACCGGTCTCGATGCCATCGTAAGTGTTGTTGCCGCTGTTCTGTTTCGCAGGCAGAATATAGATTTCGTCTTCAGAGTATTTATCGCGGAGCGCTTTAGCGACATTGCGCAAATGACTTGGGTTTCCCCAGAGCTATAATAACAGAAAAAAGATGGTCAGCCATGACGTGCCAAATATGATCGCCAGGGACTGGGCGGAAGGGTAGCTTGCTTACGCCGTGGACTAATACACAAAGGTGCGTCGCATTTACGCTGCCTCCAGTAACGTCTTCAAGAACAACGGGTTTAGACATGACGAGGACGTTAAAGTATCAAATATGGAGAATATGAGGGAAAGGACAAAGGTAATAACGTTGCCACCTCTACCCTTTATAAAGAATAAATTAGTTGAGGTTTCTTAGGAGAAGCGCCCCCAACGGAGTTTTCGGGTTTCGTAAGTATCGGGCTGTTTGCAAGTCCGCCCATGCGCAAGGAACGGAGGCACGGAGTTAATAATTGGTGTTAAAAAAAGTCTCCACCAAATATCGATGACAAGCACCGACGTCGACCAAACACGCGATAATAGAAACTGTTTTGGAGACGTTGACCAGTAATGACCGGTAATTTCGAATGTTTTAACCCGTGTGGCTGAGTCTGTACTCTTGCTCGTTGGTTGTTATTAATCTTATTGAGAACCTCTTCGGAGAGTGTCGTTCTTATGGTTTTTTGTGGTTGCGGAGTTATCGCAACTCAAAAGGAGTCAAAATGATTATCCCGGATAGATACGAATTCCGACTGCTAAGAAAGGGGGTCAAGAATCTCGTTTTAACTTAGTTGATCAATCGATACTAATAAAGTAGCAGGTGGGTTATAATGAAATGGAGACACTGGAGTTCTCTCGCCGAATAAGGATTAGGATAGCGACAGAAATCTTTAGGTCAGCTTAGGAGATCCTTTGACCAGATATTTCTGTAAGCCTGCTCTAGTGTCTCTATTTTATCGTTACCCACCTGAGTAGGTATGGCGCTTGATTACACTATCGAAAACTGGTACTGGTACTAGATTTGCACTGACTTGTGCGACCTGAATTCCTATCATGACGCCTACAAAGCTAGCAAATGCGAGTGCGAGCCGAAGTACTAGAGTGCCCGAATGTGACCATGTAAGAGAATACGACCGTTTCCGTAATGATAACCAGAAACCGCAATAATACTTCCAATAACTATGATTTATGCTCATGCATGGAATGGTCGATACAATCCATCTTTTGCTCATCATGAGAACTTTCCATGAGAGGATTCCCAGGTTTCTAGGCTGACAATAAATCGTCATGGCTGCTGAGCCTCATTTGTAACACCCACCGAACTAACTTACAGAGGGTGCTCTGCTTCAGAGTGGGCCCGGCTTCACAAGGGAGCAGCCGCTCTAGTGGCTCAGCTACAGCTTCTCACTTCAACTCCAATTCATGCATCAAAGGCTCAAAAAGTGTCACATTATCAAGCTCCAAATAAGAAGAGAACCCCTAATTTCTTTCCTTTTGTTGTTCTTTATACACAAAGACTTTTTAGTGCGTTGATTTCAGCACGGGCTCGCTCTCCATACCTCATTTCGGTGGATCAAGGCACCTCCGATCACCTTTCGACTTTACCAAACACAACCACTCTAAACTTGAGCTCACTCATTCAACTTTAGCTCATTCATCAACTCATTCATTCACCATCAAGAACTCTTTCTCTCTACTTCCAGGCCATATGATAGTGATCATACACACAACTTTTTCTGCCAAACTTGTCAACACCAACTCCTGGTGTCGCAGTCATGAGTTTGTCTCTGAAACACATTCCCTGTCCCAAGGGCAACAACTGCACAGCATTTCATTGTATATTCGGCCATCCTAATGAGAATTCATCTACTCCGGAAGCGCCATCACTAAACTCCTCGTCAAATGGCACAGATAGCAAGAATCCCGCGGCAGGGGACCAAGATGTACCACGCAAGCGCGTAAGGACAGACCCCTTTAATCCAATGGACTCCACTGTAACACCCCAGGATGCTGGACAAAACACGCCGGGAGCTTCTAGAGGTAGCTCAACGGATGAGATTCCAAAGAAAGTCGCTAAAAAGCTGGAAACTGCTCGGCCGGTCTCTCCTCCGCCACTCAAACGAAAGATTGACTCTCGAGACATTGGCTCCAATGCTCCTTCGAAAGTCGCTAGAACGAATCAGCCTAGCAATGAATCACAGCCATCCCCTGCTCGGAAACCTGCCCCAGCAAAGCCCAAGAAGGCTGAATCACTAAACCCCAGGCTCCTTAAAAGCATGCCTGCTAGCCATGACATTCGACTCAAACTTGTTAGAATGCTTCACCAAGAATTTACTCGGTTAAACAAAGAACTGAAAAAGAAAGCCAAGAAGGATGAAACGAACCTTCTCCTATCAGATCAAGAGCTCATCGTGCGTACATTGGATGCGGAAGAGTATGTTGCTGTCCACAAAGCCGCAGTGTACTCAAATGTGATGAAAAACAAAGTTATGCAGTACAAGAAGATGAAGGTCGATCAGTGGAAGGCAGAGCGACAAGAAGAGCGAAAAAAGTTGGAACTCGAAACCAGTGGAATGGATCCTTCTGAACAACCCAAGGAGATCAAGACGGGTCTGACACCTGCTCAAGAAGTTGAGCTTGCAAAGCGACTCCTGACTCCGATCAACGAACTAGCAAGTCATGGCTACGTTTCTGCGGTACCCTCAGAAGAAGAGATAGAAAAAGCAAGGCAGGGAGTCGAGACAGCTTCAGGGTGGGAGAAATGCGATCGATGTCAACAGCGCTTCCAGGTTTTCCCCGGAAGACGCGAAGAAGACGGTGCACTTACTTCTGGTGGTACATGCACCTTTCACTGGGGTAAGACTTTTATTGCCCCCAAGGCCTTGGGCGACAGAGCCAGGCAACCCAAACGATTTCAGTGTTGTGGCCAGGAACTCGGAGACTCTGTTGGTTGCTTTACGCGCGACCACCACGTATTCAAGACTTCAGATCCCAAGAGACTGGCCTCCATACTTAACTTCGCAGAAACTCCCGAGAACCCCTTAGTACCTACAGACAGAGCGGTAGCGTTTGACTGTGAGATGGGCTACACAGTTTTCGGAATGGAACTGATTCGCCTAACCGCCACCTCCTGGCCAACAGGCGAGGAGTTACTAGATGTTCTGGTCCGACCACTAGGAGAAATCCTGGACCTCAACTCACGCTACTCTGGTGTATGGCCAGATGACCTCGCCCAGGCTGAACCATGGTCAGCAAACGACTCGCCAAGACCGACTAAGAGCGGCAGCGACGATGTGAGTGAGGACGGCGAGCTGAAGCCTAAGAAGAAGCAGCTCAAGATTGTCTCATCTCCCGAAGTTGCCAGAGATCTCCTCTTTTCTCTTATTACCCCTACCACACCCCTGATAGGTCACGGTTTGGAGAACGATCTCAACTCGGTTCGGATTGTGCATCCCACGTTGATAGATACTGTGTTGCTCTTCCCTCATAAAGGTGGTCTGCCGTACCGCTATAGTTTGAAGATGCTGATGGATGTTCACCTCAACCGTAAGATTCAGCAGGAGACAGGCCCTAAGATGTTGGGTCACGATTCTGCTGAGGACGCGAGAGCAGCGGGAGATCTCGTGCGTCTGAAGATTAAGAACGAATGGATGGACTTGCAAAGAAAGGGTTGGAAATTGGTTGATGGTAATTTTGTTGCTCCAGGGAAGGCTGCTGGGTTGACGGAGGCGTTCATCGAGGCTTAGCTGTACAGGCTTATGATTATACCCAGAATATTTGAGAAAATGGTCCATGAAGTGGTTAATACAATACTTAATCTTGCTACTTTGCTTATTGAGCGGTCGATAGAAAAAGGGCCACTGGTCATAGAACATACGAAGGCCGCATTGGAACGGAAGAGCCACAGGCGATTATACATTGCGAGATTTGGGTTGATTTTCCCGTCCGGTCTCGTTCTAGAAATACATAGTTGGCGCTCATGAATAAATACTTTCATCACCAACGATAAGCGGGGAGTTCCCATTCATTTCCTCAACACCCTTTACATCATACAATCCATTACTTTAAGCCCTACCCACTGACAGCAGGTACTGGCCACCCTGCTTTCCGCTTCCACCAGGTAGGTAGGCCACGTTGGGGTTTGATGAGAGAGTGGCGGCAATCTCACGACTGGCCTCAATCTTTCGGATCTGGATGAGGCCATCGCCGGCCTTCTGGATGGCTTTGCTGATGGCCTCGGCGGACTCGGACTCTCCCTCAGCGCGGATAACATTGGCTTGACGCTCCTGCTCAGCACGCTCGACGATGAATCGTGCTCGCTCAGCATCTTGCTGGGCAATCTGCTTCTGCTCGACAGCCTTTGTGAATTCACGACCGAAGGTCATGTGGGTGATAGAGACATCCTCGAGGGCGATGTTGAACTCGGCAGCACGGCGGGTGAGGTCGTTGCGGATGCGCTCGGAGACAGCCTCTCGCTGGGTGATGAGTTCTGCGGCGTCGAACTGAGCGACAATGGCCTTTAGGACTTCGTTACCAATAGAGGGGAGGACTCGCTCATCGTAATCGGCACCGAGGTTCTATAAGAGTTAGTCATGCCATGTAATCGTAATCTTATGATGATAATTTTACCTGGTAGATCTTGGGAAGGGCCTTGACGTTAGGTCGGTGCAACACTCTCAGTGTTAAGCTGACCATCTGCAAATCCTTGCTACCGGTGGTAGTTGCGATATTCCTGGGCTTGGTGCGCACATCAAAGATGATGCTTCTCTGCAGCCAGGGAATAAGGAAATGGGTTCCTTCGTTAATGACATCCTCCTTGACACCAGACAATCTGTCGAAGATAACAGCCCGAGTTCCTCCCTTGACGTCGTATAGAGCCTGGCTGCCTAGGAAGACAGCAGCTGAGGCGGGGACCGCCAGGCGGTACATGAAGTTGAGGGCTCGTGCAGCGCCAGCCATTTTGAAATATTGCGATTAAAATCTTTCTTGCGAGTTGAAAGATTTTCGGTCAAAAATGGTGGTCGAAGAACCCAGCGAACGATGGGGGGATGGAGGTGTAGCTGTGAAGCTTTTCGGAGTCAACGGACGGCGATGATGATTTGAAGCTCGCTCTGCTCTGTTCTTAGTCCACCTTTGGACGAATTCCTAGCAGTGTTCGCTGGTTGGACGTTTAGAGTGGGCTGTCTTGCCCCGCTAAGCCGTATCGGGAAAGCTCGGCTGATGTGGGAAAGCCTGCGTCTGCGCTTTCCAATCCAACCCGACCCGAGAAATCCTCAAGTGGCCCTTTTCTGCCTTTGCCTCAAACCGACGACTCCAAAAAACCACCCACACGAGACTCGACTTCCCGTGCCAAAACCGCCAACATGAGACCGACTCAGATGCTCCGAAGCGGCGCTGCCGACCCCAAGAACGGACAGTACGTGCATTGCGATCCAGCGAGGGCAATTGGTGCTGCTGTTGCGTGCGGCTTTTCCTTTGGTTAATGGCCGGACTAGCAGCACTCAGGCTATCTCGAAATATCACAATCGGTGTAGAATGAATTGCTGACGGATTTTAAATAGCTACCTGGGTAACTGGGGCCACTTCGGTAAGTGATTGCTCTCACGATGTGCGAACGAATTGGACCTGGATCGATGGACGCGACGGATCAACGGATTGATGACGATGAATGGACGGATCACAATTGGGTCGGCACAACATTGGAACTCTATGCATACACACAACTGGACGTCGTCATTCATCGATGGAACAATCTCGGGGCACAACGACATCAGGAACGAAGCAGGAGACTAACTGTGCATCAGGTGGTGAGAAGCAGCGAGGTATCGTCACCTACGGTCTGTCCGCCAACCGACAGAACGCTTGGGCTGGTGCCATCAACGACGCCATCTTCAACACTTTCCGCCGCACCAAGAACCAGATCTTCTTCTGGCTCCCTCCCATGGTTGCCGGTTACTGGATGATGAGCTGGGCCGTTGAGCGGTATGTTCCTACGCAGCGCTTATACCAGGAGTAGATACTAACTCCGTTTACAGAAGCGAGTACCTTAACTCCAAGGCTGGCCGTGCCGAGTTCGGTGATGACGAGGAGTAAATTGGTTGAATTCTGGCAGCAAAACCACGGCGGATGTTTTGGAGAAGGTCCTCTGGACTCATTGTACATCATCAATACCTAGATCAGGAGGTGCAATAGACAGTTGTTACAATATTTCTTTATTAACTTGATATCTACGTCTGTGGAGTGCAATCACAATCTCGTGGTCAAGTGAATCATATTGGATCTTTCCATGATCCCAGAAATTGATATCCACTGGTAATAGCCAATGCTGAGTATCTGATTGGATTACCTGTCGGACTAGTCACGTGAGCCAGAAATGGCACGGAACCGGCGTCACGTAACGCCGAGTCCCAGCGCGACAGCTCTTCACCGAGAAAAAAAAAGTTAGAAAATTTCGAGGTCAGTGGAGTGTAAAGAAAACACGGAAACTTTGCGATCAACCACCGTCCCGCAGAATCATCAATTGGCACACACAACTTACGTGCTACACCAGCGGATCTTATAAAAAGCAAAAGTAATAACTTCGACGAAGCTTCCTCGAGAGAACCGCAGCAATGGCCGCCGAGAAGCCCGATAAGAAGGAGAAGAAGGACAAGAAGAGAAGCGACGAGTCCGGCGTTTCCAAGTCCAAGAAGGAGAAGAAGGACAAGAAGGACAAGAAGGAGAAGCTCGCCGCCGCCCTCGAGGAGAAGATCCAGGAGGATGCCCCCGTTGCTGCTGCTGCCGCCGCCGCTCAGGTTGACGACGACTCCGATGTCGAGGAGGACAAGGCTGCTGACCTGCCTCTTGAGCGCACCGTCGTTCCCTTCGCTATCCCCGTCGCCGATGACAAGGGCATGAAGAAGGTCTACAAGACCATCCGCAAGGGTATGCGACCACCATGAGACATTGTTTACCGGGAACAGACTGCTAACAATCGTACCACAGCTGCCAAGAACAACACCCTCAAGCGCGGTGTCAAGGAGGTCGTCAAGACCCTCCGAAAGTCCCCTCCTTCCGCTCCTGGCTACACTTCTTTCCCCGGCGTTGTCATCATCGCCGGCGATATCTCCCCCATGGACGTCATCTCCCATCTCCCCGTTCTGTGCGAGGACCACAATGTGCCCTTCATCTTCGTCACGTCGCGCGCTGAGCTTGGCGCCGCCGCCAAGACGAAGCGACCTACATCCGTCGTCATGATCATGGAGAAGGCCGAGGGCAAGAAGGCCAAGGACAAGTCCGCCGACAAGGACGGTGAGGACGATGGCGAGGCGTTCGGCGAGAGCTACGCGTCGCTCGTCAAGTACGTCCAGAAGGAGTACGGCAAGCAGGCTTTCTGGGTCAAGGGCGGAACCAAATACTAGTGGGTAGGCTGTCAGACACAAGAGAGTGCTGTATTAGGAAAAGATGTCATCAACAATAAGGGCAAGAAGAGGAAGTTGTGTTAAGAACAAGTCTGGGTGTATTTATACCAGAAGATCCGGCCGGAGAACAACGGCTGGATGAGGGCTTTGGCGGCGTTCAGGTTTAGCTATTGCATTAAAAATGGGATATGATTACAACAGGTCCTTGAAATGTCCAGCAGACCTTGAGCTTGAAATTCGGTGATGACGACTGCGCGATGTTCTCCCGGCACGACAGATAGTCAAACCATGGCACGCGACCAAATGGACCTTCACTCGACCATCGATTTGCAATAATATTTAGCCTACTCGATCATTCAGATATCAAAAAAATATTATCTTTTCCTGCAAGCAAACATTTACAATCCCGTCCAAGATTTACTAACCTTCACCATGCAGTTGTCAGATATCGTCCGACATGTTCGAGCTGAGAGCTCAAGTTCGATCAGCACGTTCACGGTTACGGAACCCTCACATACGATCGCCGCCAGTACGCGACTGCATTTCATCAATCACAATACATTATGGACTTGTTTTTGTTCATTTGTGTGGTATTATTTTGCCTTACTGGCTTTCTTATAGGTACATGCCCGTGCCTATTCCTATCACACACGGGCCCGAAGCCTCAGTATAACAAATTCATGAAAACCCATCCCGCACATGGGAGATTAAAAACATTCGTCATGAGAGAGAAGAATTCCCTTACTCAAAAGGGTTGGTTCGGGTTCCCCACCAAGTGAGGAAGACGGAGAGACCGAGGGTCTCAACGAGCTTGGTAGCCAGGCTGACGCCGACGGTGTCGAGAGGTCGCTTCTCAACGAAGATCTGAGAGATGTACTGGGAGAGATGTTAGCAAATGCTTAGTGGTAATGAAGAGGAACAAAGAGGAACATACACCAGGAGCAGAGGTAGCGAAGAAGATGAGAGATCCGAGGTAAGCAGCGCCCTTGTAGCTCAGAGTGCCAGTGGCGTTGATGAGAGCACCGACACCGTAGGCCTGGAGGGCAGAGCCGGTAAGAGAAGAACCCCAGGCGAGGGCAGCACCGGAAGCCTCCTTGGAGCGGATGAACTCCTCCTTGGTGTTTGCGGCCTTGGCGCGCTGGTAGGTCTGGCCAAAGATGGGGCCGAGGACGGCGAGCTCAATACCGTGGTTGAAGGCAGTGCCCAGAGCGATGGCGGAGGGCTTGACGGGAGGGAGGTAGTGCAGAGACATTTTGATTGTTTATTTGTTGTGGTGGTGGAAGAAAAAAGGGTTGTTGGTGATGATGAATGAGTTGAGTTGAAGAGAGATTATTAGCTTCGATTGGAGAGAGAGAAAGTCACTTGCAGTTGGCATCGGGAACCTTCCCAGTATTTGTACTTTGCAGTCTGTTACGAATCTCGATCTAAAGCACCCATTTTTCCCCTCGCATCATTGAGCGCCAACCAAGCAAGTCTCTACCCAGTCCGGGTTCGGTGGCTTGCCTACTAGGTACCTAGACCTGGGGGCCTGGCCTGGGACGTTTGCTTGCTTTGCTTGCGCTGTCTTTCCCATCCTTTCTCCTTCTTCCAGTGCAGTGTCGTCACCAGAGGTGATGATGTCACCATTCGGTTTGGTGAGACGAGACACCAGCAGCTACGGAATTACTTGTACAGCTCCCCCCTCCAGCCCCAAAAACGATCAATCCACCCAATAGAAATATTCCTCGTTGCGGGGATTTGAACTCGAACGGCTTGGTTCTCCTCCACTGCCAACTTTGTCAAACTGTACCTGATCTGACGTTTACCATTTGGCTAGGAGCTTACTTTTTGCAACTTGGACTTACAGGAGCTTGATCTCCTGCTCTGGCGGGGCAAAAAGATGGGGAAGCTTGGGACAAGTCGAGTCCAGGGCCAGGCCAGCTCCGAGCTAGACCCAAGTTTCCTTGCTGACAAGGGTGTTGTGTGTTGCTTTTTCCACTGCTGAAATTCAATTCAATGAAGCAAAGCAACTCTTAGCGGGGAACTGTACATCACAGCTCCAACCAACCCCAAACCATACCAAGTCTAGAATTAATTTCTCAAACTGCGTGGCGGCAGTTGCGCGGGTGATGATGGTGTCACAGCGTCATTTGCATCTATGCCATTCCCTCAGTTCGTTCTTTTTGTTTCTCTGTCTCCCTCTCCATTCAGGCTCGATGATGAACCCTGGTAACAAAAATTGGAATTGATTCATTGCACGATCAAGACCAGTTCCCAAGCTTTCTGTTCCCTGTAGCTAGACTAGGCTGCTCTTCTTACGTAGAGCTGGATGTTCTTGAAGATCCGCGGAACCGAAGCCGGCCAAAAGCTTGTTTTACTTCCCGGTTAACTTAACCAACAATCCCATCCTATTCATTTTTGCAAAACCAAAGCCGGTCCTTGCCTTCCCGCGAACAGCCGGGTTCAAGCTCTGGCCTGTTGGCTAACCCAGTTGGCACAGCGTCTGCATCTGCACTTTTTTGTCTCAGACTTCCGGAAACCACATGCTATTGATACCGGACCCTGTCCCTGAGGAAGATCCATTTGATGTAATTCGAGCATCCGAGTTTGGGATGCCACGACGGATTTGACCTGTGATTGTGGATGGACCCTGATTATTGATTCGAACATTTGTGTATGTGTACAGGACCAAGTTGGTTCAAAGACTTTGCATCAAAAGATGCACGAAGAGCTTCCTACTATGGAGTCTTGACTTGATGACAAAGTTTCGTTAATTCAACTGGGGACATACAAAACCAATCGAGCTTCACGTAAATCAATGTAACTAAGCGTCAAATTAATAGTTGAACCTAACACCAAGATAGTTAAGGGACGTCGTTGTAGCCCTACCCTGGACTCAATCAACATACTGTTCCAATTATCACCATAACTTTATCTCAACAATGCCAAGCGACTGGTTTTAGAATGATGCCATAAGAAGTGGAAACCGTTCATTATTGACTCCATATTAAATATCATAAGCTATGCCATATGCTGCCCGTCTTCACCACCCCGCAGGGCCAACAACGCCCTAACATCATGTACATACTGCAGTCCTTCCAACAATGGCACCAGATGCATCAAGTCCGTATCCGTCGGGTCATTGATCCAACCCTGAATAGGAATCGCATTGTCTGAAATTATCTTGTCAACGCCAATTCATTCTCAAATAAACTTGACTCATGTAGCTCTTACCTTGATGAAACAGATAACTCAACGGGCTGTTGTCCAAAATCATCACCTTGCTCAGATCTGATTCAACTGAGGCCAGATCCTTGATAAAAGCGCCCTGTCGGAATGTGCAGTGTTGTCGATAGTATCGTGCCGAGAAATACTTCCTTTCCGCCTCTAGCCAGTCAATTACAGGGTCTGCGTACTCCTGTACCGACGCCGTGAACACAACCAAATTGTACCATTTGCATACCCGTCTTAAGAACTCGTCGCAGTATGGTCGCTTGTTAACCCAGTATAAAATCGGATGCTGCGGTCCAATTGACGTCTGTCCTCCAACCCCCACATATGTTGTGTTGAGGCGCACCTCAACCATGTGTCCGGTGCTCATCCGGCCACCCTTGGACATGCTGTGTATCAAGGTTTCGTCAAGATCCAGGATCAAAGTCTTCTGCGGGGTCGAGGGCGGTTCGAGGTTGATGTAGGACGGTTGTCTGCGCGGAATCAAAGGTCGAGGTGGTGCCGGAGTCTTCGGGTACTTGGTGAGCGCTGCGATGGGAGAAGTAGGGGATTTGAGATGTGCCGAAAGGTCGCCGCTACCCAAATCACTAGCCTTGGTTCGCGCGACTGCTGATTGCGTTTTTCTGTGCTTTCGTTGCCTGAGATCTTCGTCGCTGTTGAGCTTGATCCTGATTGACCTCCGAGTAGGACCTGTTTCCTCTGCAGGTTGTAGCGATTTGGACCGAGCGTGCCGACTTAGACTACCAGAACGTGATCCTTCCGATTCTGATTCCGAAGAGAGACCTGATGATGTCGAAGAAGATGATGTATGCTTAGGTTTTGGCGATAGCTTCCTATATCCCGTCGTTCTACCATATTCTTTCTCGGAGGCCTGGCTGGGTTCTTCTATAGTCTTATGCCCGCCTCCTAATCCAAACAGTTTACCGAGTTGCGTGAAAGGTGCGAAATTGCCATACTCGTCGTAGAAGCAAGCGATGAGGTATACACCTGGCGAAGCCAAAGTCGCAAGAACCCATCGAAGCGAACCAATGATGCTAGAAGCAATTCGCCGAGGAATAGAGTGCCACCATGAGCTCCTCGTCTGATTTTCGCCTGTATCCCCAAGCAATGGGGTTTCCTCGCTAGGCTTCTCGGTCTCGAATCGCGATTCGTCAAAGGTATCCTGGGGGAAGGATTCGGTCTCGGTTTCGTTGGAAGGTCTATGGTCGCCGTGCTGATGATCGTCTTCGGAGGCCAATCCAACAATGGAGCCTATACTGTTGGATCGTGACTGAGTCGGACTCGGGGGCGGCGACACACGGGCCGTCAGGATGTTAAGTGAGTTCATCGCCACGAGCTATAGCATTCCATGAGGCGAAGGGTAGTTGTGCGGACGAACAGTCAAGAGTCAAGAGGTCTGTAGAGTTGAAGAGCTTTGAGCAGGTTTTACAGGTTTGGGTGCCGTCCTAGGAAGAGTGTGTGAATACTTTAGGGTCGGTCGGGATGGAAGGACGGAGAGACGGTAGGTAATCCGAGGAACCGATCGTCGATGCCGGTAATCGGGTCGAATGCGCGGGAAGAAAGAGAGGCCGTAGTGATTGATAGTCGACGACAAAGATGTGATCTGACAAAACTGCTGAAACGAAGGGATTCAATGTCAAGAATGCATCAGGTGCGGCGAAGCGAAAAAGGCAAATGTCCAGGGGCGCAGTACAATCGCGATCGTGGAAATGCCAGGGAAATGTACAAATTGGCTTGCGATCCCAGGGAAGATGGGGGGAAAGGGAAGTTTTTGGATATAATCCTAACTCGATCCAAAAGTACAGATGTCTTAAGTGGTTAGAAAGGTTTAGTCGCTTTGTGTCGCACCACTAAGACAAAGCAGGTTGTATGGACAGGAATCAATAATATGTACAGTAGGTACAGTACAGTACAGCAAGCAAACAAAAGTGTCCTGTCTCGTGGCGTTGAAAGGGGAGCTGGGGGAACTTTGTTGGCCTGGGCCGACTAGCAACAGGCCGGGGTTCTTCTAACTAAAGACCCGTCAGAAATAAGTAGTGCAGTGCAGCCCTGCTGGGAACGCTAGCCAGTAATTAACAAATACCGTCTTTGCGGAAATCGTGGAATATAGATGGATACGAGCTCAAGGCTATCGACGGCACGGACGAGTCGTTGATGTTGGAGAGTTGATAAGGGTGAGGGAGAAAGTTCACCAAATCAGCACATGCGCGAAATACAAGAAAGAGCGTGTGATGGAGAGATCGAAAGCTGACGGGTAGTCTATCAAACGAAAGAGCACATCAAAGGAACAAGCGTAGTTGATTTGGTTGGTGGTGGGTGGCTCGATTGACGGATGATGGTTGAGGGATGGTTCACGTGTTGGGATTTTAGCTGCCGAGATGCTGGGGATTTTGGCAGGTTCTGGAGGTCCTGATGGACAGTCCGGACCATTTTCCAGGCTGTTACAGCGCTGATACACCCCTGTCATCGTACCCGACTGTAGCGCTGCAGGGGGGTTGGGGATGCCGCGGCTCACCATCAATTCTTAGGTACATATGCTCTAATCATTTACAGGAATCTATCATAAATGACCCATCGAATTGAAGGCTTTTGTAATACCTGCTTGTCTCATGATGATATTCGGATGAACTTCAATATAGATAACTCTTTTAAAACATCGCCATGTTAGATTTGTATGCGACTGCTATGGACAATCCTTCTAAAGAAACTACATCTGAGTTATCTCTCGCACATCTGGTGGCACTCTTTTTTGTTATACCTCTTCTATGCGCATCTACCGCAGTAAGAAGGGATCGATAATCTTTCACAGACCCAGATAGCAAGTAGTATCGCCGTAGGTGTTGATTGGGTCACCAATTCAAAGAAGACCGCATTGGCCTCCTTCTCAGAATGGCCTCAGACCCAGATCCCCATAGACTCCAGCTAGAGCATTCTCTACACAATTCTACAGTTTTTACCAGTAGCAAGCATTGCTCTCATCTGATCTTACAATGTTGCAGATGGCGCTGCGAATATTCAAGTTCGCAAGCCACTCTACGTGCCAACTGCTTGTCCAGCTGGAAGAAGTGCTAGATACCTATCATAAATAGAACAGAACAATGCTCGAGCTGTTGCTTTCAAGTTCGGATGGCTTTACCGAAATGACATATACCAGATCAAAAAATCTCGGTTAGGAAATGGTTCACTCCATACCGGTTCTAATATGTGATTCTCGAGCTTGATGTTCGGATACATTTGATGTATATAAGAAATATTCTAGACAATTGTCTACTATGATAAAGAGATAAATATGGGACGAAGAGATGTCCGCCAAGAGAAAGCCATTAGCACACTACAAGTTTGGTTTGTTTCTGTAACGAAACATATTTTCTTGAGGAAGAAATAGTCTATTGAGACTTTCTTGACGATTTCAACTTTGCTATCATGCTTACAACCTTTGCTGCCATGTAGTTGATGTCCTGCACTACCATGTCCAGGGTTACGAGCAAGGGTATGAGTAGAACCTTGACCACTTGTGGATCTTGGGGATCCCTCTTCGTTTTCGTATTCAACACATGCAAACCGAGTCGTTCGATCTCATGTTCTGCTTGCTTACTGCTGACTTGCATGTGAACCTTGTGATAAGATCGCCAATCTAGGGCTTATAAGTGTGAATCTTTGTAAATAGGGTTTCAGCGAGAACATAAGGATTCATGATATGCTCAGTCGTATCTATCAAGCTCTCAGCAACTAAAAGTCTCGTGATGCTGCAGGAAACTGTTTGAGGAAAAGACAAGTTTTAAAGTATCTCGGTAGGCTCTTGTAACTGCATGCGCGTACTATATCAAGTTTGTATGTCTCGTTCTTGGCCCAGCCAGCTTCAGTCCTTTTCGGAATAACTAAACTTTGAAACACTAGAAGATTACTGCTTTGAGTATTGCCAGCACATCAATTACCATACTTCGATGCCTATCTAGGTACTAACCTAGACAATGACAACTCATCGGCTGTGGCGGTGAGCCCGGTTCTCAAGCATTGAAACTGCAATTCATAAGAGATGCATAACCCAGCACGCCGCATCTCAACTATGAGTAAGTTTTCTGAGTAATTGCTCTAACTCGACTCGTCCTGGTCTTGATAAAGCTCGCTACTGTATCCCTCAGCCCCTGTTCCTTTGTCGTCATGGCTTTCCATAGACTCGGGGCAGAGACCCACAGAGCAACGAGGCTGAAAAGCCCCCACCTTCCAACAGCCGACCGTCAGCCTCGCGCAAAAAAAGGCTCCGGTGGGAGGAATTGGTTGACTCACATTCACAAACCACTCCAATCCAAACAAAGCAGTACAATCGTTTGTCTGTTTCACAACGCCCACGCCTAACCTCAACAAAGCACGCTTACGGCATTTATTATTTCAGCTTTAAGAAAGAATATTTCAACATCTTCAAGCACAACAACGTCTGCCACCCGTGAATATTTGTGCCGAGACTCACAAATCACCCCTCCATTCGCACCCCGCGATCGCAGACGCTACACGGGATATACCACAGCTTGCGCTAGCTACGGCTACGGCCACAACCACGACTGCGACCCCTTCACAAATACACAGAGATGGCTCCTCTTTCTACGGGCTACGCGCCCGATCTCGAGAAATATCTCCGGTCTCTCAAGGGTCAGGCATTGGAATCCTCTGTTGAGAGCCTCATCTCGTGAGCCACACCAGCCCAAAAATCCTATTCGCCAAAAGAGTGCTTGTTACTAAACGTTTGTTATGTCTTCAGCCTCCTCAAGCGACGCCAGATCAAGGGCTCCGAGCCTTGCGCTGTCGCTACCGCACATATCCTACTCCAGGTTGTTGCCCGATCAAAATGGTTCAACGTCGACAGCTTGATTGATAATGTCTCTCGCATCGGCCGCCGACTGGTAGAGGCTCAGCCCAAGGAGCTCGTGATTGCGAACATTGTGCGCCGAGTTCTAGGCCTCATTCGTGACGAAGCAGCTGAGGACAGAAACGAGGGTGCTAGTGAGACCCCTAGTGATGCCCAGGTGACCCCGACCGATGCCGTACCAAACCCAGAAGCCCTTTCCCACCAGTGGCCGCCTTCGACATATGGCAAGCAAGATTCCGCTGGTGACTATATCACCAACAGCGCCAAACCTCCACCTGCTCGACCTGGTCCGTTGTCATCCTACAGCTCCGTCAACGTTCCCAAGACTCTCTTCCACCTCCTATCAGTCTCCTCACCCAACGATTTCGCAACTAGCAGTCAGGGGTCCCCGGTGGGACTCTCAGGGACATCCACTCCTGCATGGAAGGCTCCTTCCGCTCAGATTCACGCTTTGAGGTCCGAGGTCATTGACGGTATTGACGAGATCAAGGACGAGATCAGCCAAGTGGACGACCAGATTGCGTCCCTAGCCGAGGTCCAGATCCACCCTGGCGACTACGTTCTCGTTCACCAGCCCTCGCCTACAGTCGAACGATTCATCCTGCGTGCGGCCCTGAAGCGTCGATTTACAGTGCTCATCGCTACCGAACCCCCCAAGAAGCAGACCACCGAGGTCCAACACGCTGGGTTCCGAAAGAAGCTCGCATCTGCCGGTATCACAGTGATCAACGTCATGAACGGAGGACTGATGGCATACATGTCCCGAGTAGACAAGGTTATCCTCGGCGCACGGGCCATTGTAGCCAGTGGTGGTGTTGTCGCCGATGCCGGTGCTGCTGCTGTTGCCCGAGCTGCCAAAGAGCAAGGAAACGCAGTCATTGTTCTCAGCGGCGTGTACAAACTCAGCCCAGAGAACCCCTTCAACGAGGATTCGTTGATCGAGTGGGGAGACTCTGCTAGCTTTGTTAACTTTGCGGATGGCCAAATGGTCAACAGCGTCGAGGTCCGGACTGCCATCACAGAGCTTGTGCCACCGGAGCTGATCGACACATACATTACTAACCTGTAAGTTGACAATCAATTTTCGTTAAATATTAACTACTGACAAGAATGTAGGGGAACACACTCAAGAGACCATCTCTCAAGTCTCATCGCAGACCATTACAAGCAGGAAGACGTCGACTTTCACATGTGGAGCGGATGATTGTGAAATATTCGTCCAGACTAAGAAGTAAAAGAAATTCGCAAAAGTTGATCCTTCATATTTTCCATTGGCGTTGGCGAGATGGAGTTCTATTGTCCATCATGATATATATACACGTGCGAACGGGTGAAACGACATGGAGTGAAAGGTACCATAGAATTGCTTGATATCTTTATATCATGAGCGTCAAGAGCCTATTGGCTTGTTTCAACCAGCCTTGTTGCACTATGAGAGCATGTTGTGATTATTACGTAGTGACACGCGGTGTCAGGGACATGACGCTTTAAGCATAATTTTAAAGTATTCTTTGACTGTTGGAGCTTACAAATGACGGAAGTTCGTTTACAGAAGCCTGGACTAAAAGTTATCCTCGTGTCATGGATAAAAGAATTATTATATAATGTATATTAATCCTCAGTTTTCATATCCTTGACAGACTGATCATGGTTGATTTTATTCCTGACCACGTAAATGAAAACAACACTGCTCTGTATTTCTTTTCCTTTCTGAGGTGTTGGCTAGGACGGGAATGCGGCATCTCTCCTATCAGCAGCTATTATAGGCTGCCTCATTCGGCCGCGTAAGCACAAACTCGACCATTGGATGTTGGCGTTTCTGGAGAGTCATAGGGCTGCGAATGCGAGTTGCGTAACCCCAGCCATAGTTAGAGTGCAATAAATAATCGTACAGCTGAAACAAAGTCCAAGAAGCTGACAGGCTGAGCTGGGCATTGTTGGCTGTTCTCGGCTGAATTATGCCCCGTTTATTTTTATTGTTGGCTTGATTATTCTTGCCACACCTAGCTCTGTAGATCAGCCCAAGGCATTCCGTAGGCTGAATGAGTATGATGTGAGGTGACGGGATGGTATAAGGTTAAATAAGAGACAGGTACTCTATATCCCTTCTTTTACTTTACATCCACAATCACAACTCTCTGGAGCAGTGCTGAAGTTCTATGTATTAACTGAATAACTCGTTCACCCAAAGTTAATCACTCTCTCGCCAGTGATAATTATAAAATCCCCCCATCTTATTCAACTGATTCCACCCATCATGGCAGGTCCATCACCAAATATGGGCTCTACCAACAGACACTCATTCCAGGGAGATATCCCTCCACCGCCATACTCAGAGACAGATATTTACTCTGCCTCGTCTCAACCTTCACATTCTCCTCATCCTGCCCCTTCGGCTGCCGGCTCCGCCTCTGTCTCCGGTCACGGCCCCACAGCTCCGGGGGACAATGCCGCCTTCCCAATGTCGTCCACTTCAACCACCGGATCAGTTGTTTTTACTCCTCCGTTTACACCTCGAACAGAGTCAGATGGGAACACTGAAACGCGAGAAAACCAGCGGCATGCCCGCTTTCTCAGTGCAACGCGTTATTTGGAATCCCGACCTGTTCCAGCTCTACTGTCATCGCCTCCGCGGGCGGATCATGAGCCACATAGCATTGCTGTCAAGCCAGATTCCGTCCCTGATGATATCCCATATCCCCAGCACTGGGATTCGTACGATGTTACGCCTCAGGACTGGGCAACGTTTGTCAACCTTCTTCTTCCTGACCATGATTCAGTAAAGAACGAAGCAATTTTTGGTGAGAAGACGAAGAGCGAAGATGGCTCCGACGTCAAATCTACCAGTGCCGAAACCAGGGCCAATTCAGAACGACAAGCAGTTGACCCTAATGAATGGCGCATAAAACGCTCAGAAGTCGAATCTGTAGTAGCACAGTGGAACCATACTTTCTTCAAGCCCCGAGGATTAAGTGTGAAACTTGAGCCCGAGGAGCCAGCCCATATGCCAGAAGGATGGGAGACGACATTTGACGACCCTCCAGAAGAGATCCCACAAGCTGGGCCGTCCTCTCAGAGAGGAGCGACGCCGCAGCGCAGACCCGGAGGCTTTCAAGGCGGCTGGGGAGGCTTCCGGATGGATGATGGCGGCATTCGTTTGGGAAACAGATTTGTCGCTGATAGCAATGGCCTTCGAATAGGAGGTCTGGTTATGGACGGTAGAGGTATTTTTATGGAAGGGCAAGGTGCGGGATCCTTCATAAGGCCAGCGTCGGAACATGCATATCCAAGTGTTCCTCTCAATCATCCTTTTGCATGTGAACGTCCTCTTCACCCTCCGGGTCACTCAGGACCTCACCATGGCCCTACTCGAGGACGAGCACCCCATCATGACCATCGTGGAGCTCGATCCCGCTCCTCTTCTACATCTTCGTCGTCATCATCTGACTCTTCTATTTCTTCCTCAAGCTCCGACTCTATCGGCTCACTCCCCGATTGCGACGACATCAAAGACGAGCAACTACCCTTCTACATCGCCCGTCTCGAGCTATGGACCGCAACCCCTCACGAGACACGCAGCAAAGCGGATATCAAACAGCTCAAGGCTGAACTGAAAGCAGGAAGAAATAACACAACCCTTCTGAGCCCGAACGTCGACCGAAAGGCGCTCAAGAAGCAAAGCAAGGCTCTCGCGCACCAATGGAAGAGCCTGAAGCGTCAGCAGAAGAAGGAACGAAAGGAAAGAAAAAAGGCAGAGAAGAAGGAGAAGAAACAGAGAAAGAAAGAAATGAAGGCGGCTCGCAAACATCACCGGCGAGATCAAAGAGCTCGAGGTCGTACAGACCCGCCTTCAGTTCCTGGATTCCCTCCTAACCAGACTCCCTACCCTCATATGTCACCGTATCAGATGCACATTCCCCCTTTCAATCTCCCTGGAGTCAGATTTCCAACACCAGCTCTTGATGGTTGGGAAAGAGGTAGAGGAAGATTTCGTGGTTGAAAATAATCCCACCATATTCACCTAGGTAGTATATTAGGTAGTAGACACATGCTCTAGTCATACAATAATAAGGGGTTCGTGGCATAGATTCAAAGATTTCTTGCAATTGCCCAGTGTTCCATCCGGACCGCATACCCTTTTATCTATCCCGTCTATTAGAACAAATTCGTCCCTACTTTCTCATCCTCCTTTTTTATTTAGTGCTTCGACTCATCTTTTTCCACCAACGATCCAACTCCCAATCCTCTCCCCACGGCGACCTTGATCTTTCGGTCTCCCTTGCCATCCTTGTCCTTGCCAGCTTCGGGATCACGGCCAACCTCACCCACAGCATCACCCTCATCCGCGGCTTCCTCTTCCTCCTCTGCGATGGCCGCGTCGACTTGCTTCTTGATGTCGCCGAGGTCTAGACGCATGCAGAAGGCATCTTCTCCGTCAGCGTAGTATTTGGACTCGGTCTTCTCGTTGGTAAAACCCAGTGTGTTCTCGTAAAGATGGCGTGCTGCAGCGTTGGAGACACGGACGTGCAAGGAGACGTACTTGGCCTGGAATGTCTCGACCATGGCGAGTTCTGCGCATGTTAGTTGCTGAATATTAGGCAAATAAAAAGTATGCAGTTACGTACGGCTCTGGCGCATCAACTTCTCAGCAATACCGAGTCTTCGGTGTGTGCGCATCACGCTCAGACTGGTGATGTGGCCATGAGGAATGCCGTCTGAAGGCTCCTCCTCCATCTTTGCAAGAACATATCCGACAATCTTAGGGTACTCGTAAGGGTCCTTCTTGGGCCGTGAGACATCGACGGCGACGTAGCTCAGCTGGGGCCACGAAAGGGCATGGTAGAGGTAGTACTTGAGGAAGTAGTTCTCGGGAAGGTTCTCGAGGTTTGCGTGCTGGATGAGGGGCAAGTCTGCGTTTGTGAGGAGGCGGATATCCATGGCTGCGGTAGAAGAGGAGGGGGTCCTGTCGGTACTGAGGGGTGTGATTCGGTGTGGTTGAATGAGGCTCAAAGAAGTTGAGGTACAGTAACAGTAGAGAGATAGAGATAGCTTCAGCCCACTTTGAAAGCGGAATCGGCCCCTCAATTCGCGGCGGGTCTTAAAATCTGCGGGCGGTCAATTCCCCTTCTCAGTGAAGTCACCGTCACCACCCGGAGGTCGGCAGGAAAACTCCCCCGCGCCGACGAAACAAAACCAAACCCCCACCAAGTTTGATCCTTGTTACACTGCGATGGCGCTGAAAAAGTAATGGATGGACAGGACCTAGAACGCTAAGCCAGGCACCAGTTAGTTATGCCTCTCCACTGCAGCACCCGATAAATATCCTCTCTTGGAAGCGCACCTGTCAAAGCCAGCAATGGCCGCCACGGGACTTGCATAGAGGATTTGGCGCTTTGTCTCTATTGGCGCGACAATTGCAGTTGACTCTAACTTGTATCAGTTGTTGGACTAATACGCAAGAGGACGACGAGCAGAAGAAGGGTCCAGATCTATAGACACAGTAACAAATATAAATATGGAAGAGGTTCTCTTCTTCTCTGGTTCTTATAGAAGAGGTATTCTTTTTACATTTCAGTTGCTGTGTCTTTATTCCTTTGTCGTGATACCCGGCCCCTCTTGCCTCCCTTCACCAACCCTCCAACTTGTAAACACCATGGCTCCTCCACTTACTGGCAAGCTCGCCATTGTTACTGGTGCCTCGCGGGGTGTGTTACCTAGGTACTTCTTCAAACCCAATTGAACTCTACTGATCTCAAAAGGTATTGGTCTGGCCATCACCAAAGCCCTCGCTGCTCGCGGCGCAAACCTCGTCCTCGCCTACACATCCGCCAACTCTGCCACCTCTACAGCCGACATCGCTTCTGAGCTAGCCTCCAAGCACTCTATCAAGGCTGTTCCTATCCAGGCTGATCTCGGCACTGTCTCGGGACCTGCTTCTCTTATTGCTCAGGCCGCCGATGCTTTCCACCCTCTACGCATCGATATCCTCGTCAACAACGCTGGTGTTGCTCTGAACGATAAGGTCCCCGATATCAAGCCCGATGACTTCACAACAAGCTACAATGTCAACGTCCTGGGCCCTCTACTCCTCGTCCAGGCCGCAGAGCCTTACCTTCCCAGAGACCGTTCTGGCCGTATCATCAACCTTAGCAGTGTGAGCGCTAGCCTGGGTTTCGTAGGCCAGAGTGTCTACGGCGGCACAAAAGCTGCCCTCGAGGCCATGACACGAACTTGGGCCCGCGAGTTCAGCGAGAGAGCCACTGTTAACGCCATCAACCCTGGCCCCGTCCGCTCAGAGATGTACTCACGCAACTCAGATGAGTTCAAGCGTCTCATCAAGCCCTTCATTCAGAATGCACCTCTTATGGCTGCTCGCCCTGGCATTGACGATCCTGAGGTTGTGGAGGAGGCCAAGACAGCTGGAGGCCGCGCTGGCGAAGCTGATGAAATTGCTGGTATCGTCGCCATGCTTGCAAGCCCTGAGAGTGCTTGGGCGACAGGCCAGGTTATTTGTGCTAATGGTGGAATGATCTTTGGTATGCAATAGATGGTTTTATCATAGATTAAGGGAAAATACAAGTTGGAATACATGCATTCGAAGGTAGTTTTCGTGCTAAATGTTACCTGACTACAATTTTCCCATACTTATGCAGCTGTGACTGTAAGTAGTGAGTCGATACTCGACTTAAAGCATATAAGACAAAAGAATCAAGTACAAATTTCATACAATAATTGGAATTCTTGCGAAAGAGTTGAGTATATCATATGTATTGGGTCGTGTTTGTATGAGACCTCAGAGAGGAGATTATCAAAGTATGCTGCTGTCAACCTGAAGGTTATTCGAATGTGTAAGTCACAATGCCCCGCCTTATTCATTAGTGGGCGGTGACGCAAATTCTGCCACACTCACTCAAGTCTTCAACTCACTTACAAATCCGTAGTGAGTCAGGACTCTCACTCAACCCAAAAGAACAAAAACTTCACCATGGAAACAAGACAAGCAGACTCCTCTGATCCCTTTGAGGATGTCCTCAACCTCGAAGAGCGCTTCTACTCAGAAGGCTACCAACTTGGCATAAAAGACGGCGTCCAGGCGGGGCGCATTGAGGGGCGATCCTTTGGCATGCAAAAGGGCTTTGAAAAGTTCCTCGAGAGTGGCCGTCTCGCCAGCAAAGCTATCGTCTGGGCGAACCGAATGCCGCCCAAGGACAAGTCTTCTTCGTCGGAGGCTTGCACGTTGCCACCAATGCCGAGAAACGCAAGACTCGAGAAGAACATCAACACTTTGTACGCCCTTGTGGAGCCTGAAACCCTTTCAACGGAGAACTCGGATGAGGCGGTTCAAGACTTTGATGATCGGGTCAAGAGGGCACAGGGAAAGGCCAAGATTGTTGAGAGGATGGCAGGTGGCGGAAAAGAAACAACGGGGGCATCATCAAGCCCGTAAAGCACCATACATGAAATCGGAGTTCGGGCAGGCGTCTAAAGGTTGGGACAAAACAAACTCGGTACTCAGGGGCTTTTATGTGAAAAAAAGAAAGTCATCTGCATTGTCAATGGAAATTCTATACCCTCACTACCTCATAATTTGTATACACAACATCTTCCCTCGCTTCTAATTTATTTGAAAGACCTGCAAGGGTATCTGTGAACAGTTAGCACGCATCCAGACATATATAATCCACTTAATAACGTACCCTTCGCCATAAGACGACTCCTCAAGCTCGTACTTGTGCACATCCCACTTTCCGGAGTTCAGAGTCTGGCCACTAGGCAGAGGAGGCATGCCGTTGACAAACACATCCTTGGTCGCGTCGGTCGACTTCTCAAGAGCCTTGGCCAGCCCAGTCTCGGACTCCTGCTTGACAGCAACGAGCTGCTTCTCGCCGGCCTCGCCAATAAGCTCGACCTTGGGGGCCGCGGCGCTGCCGATAGTGAGGAGCTGGGCGTACTGGGACTGATTGACAACGCTGAGCTGGGGGTAGTTGCGGCGGACGTCGCGCTTCCAGTAGGGGTTGTCGGCGATGTCGCCAGCGGGCAGCGTAACGGGGTCGTCGTACTCGAGAGGATTGTTGGCGCCGGGGGGAGGGTTACGGAAGTGAGGGTTCAGAGGGACACCGTTGGAGCGCTCGGGGTCGATGGCCACGAAGCGGCGGAAGGCCTCCCAGAGACCTGTCGACTGGAGGGTTTGCTTCTGTACGAGTGGATGCTCTGTTAGCGGCTGTATATGTCATGTACAGGCTTCATGATGTGCGAGTGAATTCGGAGGCAGGGGCGGTCGCCGAGGGGCGATTAAGAGGCATTGGATCCGCGGAGCTGTTCATAGTTCGTACCTTGGCGATGCTGATCACATCGCTGGCAGCTTTGGCCACTTGAGACGACATGATGGCGGCTGGTAGGCTGATGAAAGCTTTCGTTGAGGTTCGGGTGATGGAATCGTTTCCAACTTGAAATGCCGTCCTGATTATTGGCTAACCGATCGGTTTATCCGAGGCTCCACCGAGGCAGACCTGCCTACCCTGTAGCGAGGCTATCCATATCTGTTGTGGAAACCAAGTGCAGGATGATTTTATCTAATGAAAAGGAAACATTTGGACTCCTTACTATTTCTGTAGTTTCTGTGATTGTATCAATTAAATAGAGGACCTCTCTGTTATGTTCCGCCCTCATCGTGTAGTGGCCGAGTTCCACTCAACTATCAACCTCACGTCGGACCATCATTATACTTGACTAATAGTGTCAGTACTGTATGTGCTGCAGTCAACTTAGTCTGAAAGAGACAAATAAGTCGAGGATAAAACTTGGCCACTAAGGATCAAGCGATTTGGAAGATCTCTGAAGACGGAGCGAAGCCTGGCTCTTGACTTAACAAAGGCCAACCTAGCTTGTATCACTTCACAAGTTCAAAAACGGGAATACTACTTTCACTCATATCATTACCATGATCTATATGTGGTGTCTGGGATATTCCAGACAAATCAGACACTGCTAACCCAAATCCTCATTGCTGCCAACCTATTCAAATCTCTGTGTATAATACTTGCCAAAATGTACCAAGACCTCACAATTATTTGCTAGCCAACTCGTCAACGAGAGCTTGCACACGATCAAGGGTACCCTGTGGGCTTCCCGCCTCAGCGACAAGGACCTTGCCTTCCTTGCTAATCACGAAAACACCGCGCGTTGTTCCTTTGGGAGCCTTCTTGAGGCCAATGGCGCCGATGAGGGTCGCCTTAGGATCACACAATAGCGGGTAAGGGAGCTTCTGCTTCTCCTTGAAGGTTGTGTTGGCCTTGGGAGAGTCGGCGCTGAGACCGTAGATGGCCAGGCCGTCCTTAGTGAGAGGCTCGTATGAGTCGCGGAAGAAGCAGACCTGCTTTGTGCCTGTGGGAAAAGTCAGAGGGATATTCGAATGAGAAGTCAAAAGGAATCTTACAGCCGGGAGTGGATGCCTTGGGGTAAGTGAAAAGAACGACACCGGACTTGCTCTCATCAACGAGCTTCTTCAATGTAGTCTTCTCGCCATCGTTGGTCTCAATCTCGCCGCCAAAACCATCAAGGTCCACAACATCGCCGACCTCAAGCTTGCCGCCTGTCTTCCTGGCCTCCTGTGCCTTGGGTTCCTCAGCCTTGGGCTCTTCCTCAGCCTTCTCCTCTTCCTTAGGCTTCTCCTCTTCCTTGGCTTCCTCCTTGAGCTCCTCAGCCTTCTTGGGCTTGTCCTCCTTCTCCGCAACCTTGGCAGCAGCCTCCTTCACCTTGGCGGCTTTCCCGGTCTTTGCAGTAGCCTTTCTCTTCACGGGAGGAGGAGGAGGGGCAGCAGGCGCCTTGCGTTTGCGAAGTTCGACGGGCATGATGATGTGTGAAAGGGGAAAGAGTAGGACTCTATGCGATTTGTGATGATGCGATGCGATGCGATGCGACGAGACAACGAGCAATTCCGCAAAACACAGACAAGATTTGCGACAAAAACTACCGCGCGAACACTACGAAACGCGTCAAGAGAAAAAAAGGGGACGAAAGAGATGAAAATGAAAAGACGAAGGTTGGGCGTTGGGGGAAGGAGAGAACGAGAACGGAAAATGGAGAAGCTACTTGACCTGGCCTGCCCTGTCCGTCGCCGTCGCATTTGATGCGCCTCCCGCTCTCTGCCTCTCTGCCTTCCCCCCCAGACGGCATGTCTCATGGGGGACCAATAGAGGCTGCTCCAGGCCTTCCAAGCTTCCGGGAGCTTGGACCACCACTGTTCGGCAGCGGAAGATGCACGGGCCAGGCCCTTTCGCTTGAATGATTGGAAGTGGAGAAGGCGCGAAAGCGGAGCTTGAAGCCGGTAGAGTTGATGCATCAATTGAAGTTATGCATCTAATGCGCACCAATAGAATACCTGCCGAAATCATCCGTTTGCCTTTTGGAAGATGAGACGATACCACTGACTTGCATTGCTTCAAGTTGTGATGCGAATACTTATAATATGAACCCTAGAGTAAGTTTTTCCTAATAAGCCTTTCTCGAGTACTTTTAGACTCACACAGTATTTAATAGAAATTTATGGCCCCAGGGGCTGCCTTCACAATGGCTTGTGTACTGTTCGTGTGAGTAAAGAAAGTGGCGTGTTGTTCAAAAATGTAGTTGTTGGAATGTCCTTTGTGCCTGGTGTCTCTTGAAATGGTGCTTGACTGAGGAATATACTGGTAGCTTAAAAGTTCGCTACAAAACATCGAATACAATAACTATTGAAATGAATAAGAGCTAACGCTCTACAGATACACCCGCTCATCCATCCACTCCGCTCGGGAGCAAGCAGTATGTGCCTCCTTTGTCTTTAATCAGCTACCTGCTGACATGTTCAATAGCGATCATCAAGACTGCCAGCAAACGGCGAGCGCACTTCGAGACGTGGCTCATCATAGACAAAGATGGAAATTACTTGAAGCATACAACGACGCACGGAGCGGTTCTCACCCCTGATCATTACCACAACTTTAACTTTAAAAGGCATATCGTATTTTTTGTGATTTGTTGTCTAATTTCTCAAGTAACATGAAAAACAAACTCCTCTTAATGCCAGCACTGCACCAAGTTCGCCATGCCCAAACTCGTCAGCCCTTTGATGTAACTCAATGTTTCTGTTGTCCAAAAAGATAAAGGGACCGCAGCATGTGCGCCTGCTGTGTACATTCCTCTGTGTATGAAAAGCGTCAACGATAGGAACCAAGATTTGCCTAGCCTACAGTTGACGAAGGGTATCTCAGCCTTGCTCCGTCTCCTATTCCGTCCATGAAACCATGTGTACAGTCCTTCTCCAATCCCTTGCAAGTCCTCTGATATTTCTCGTTTTTTGCCACAACTTGGAACAGTTATCGGAAATTCATGATTTTGTTGTCGGGTCCAGCAAAAGATGCCGTGCTTCAGCCCTGGTGTGAGACAGTTGCTTCATAACATATTCGTATGTCAACATGGTAACTGTTGCTGCTGGGACAGCTCGCATCATATTTGTACCCAGCCCAGCGTAGAACGCTCGCCACCCTTCTTCGGCCAGCATAACCCGGAAAGTCTGAATGACACCTCGGTACCTAGGCTTCTCAGCAGGGGCTCGAGTACCATTCGGACCTGTACTCGCCACACCCATACCCTGAGCAAACTCCTCGCCAGCAAGTGGGCGCCGTTGGGTCTGTAGACGTGTGCGGATAACTTCGTGAGGGTATGTAGCGGTACTGGCGAGAATCTTGGATAGAATCGAGGCCCCTAGAATTCCGAAAACGTGGGAGTCGTTGTCTTCCTCATTGGATTCGCCCATTCCCTGGCCAGTAAACCTGGTTTTAAGGTACTCATACGTCGGAAACTGTACAGCAACGTGCGTCAAGCCCAGAAGAGCTGGTGTTAGACCGGAATAAAACGAAATGAGACCTTCCGAAGTGTACATCTTGCGAGCTGCATCCAGAGTGGATTTGTAGTGCCAGTCATGCATTATCGGGCGTGATGTTGGCGTGCCTGTCGCTTTCGGGTAGTATGCAGAGTGATGGTCTTGGGTGTTGTGTCGAATGTTGCTTTGTGACATGAGCCGTGTCTTGATAACCCATATTGGGTTGGTAACTATTGTACTGCTAGCGCCTGCTATGATTGATGACCAGAAATTGACGAAATGACTGTTTTCTGTTGATGAAATATTAGTATGCCTTCTCTTTCGTACACTTTCGTTTGCTGACGTACCATAATGCTGTGATATATATCCCTTGCTCTTGTTGTAGACAGTGAACCACACAGCCCATGTGGGTAGATATCCCATTACAATAGGCCCCAGCCCACGATAAAGACCTCGAATTCCTTCCTCTCTCCAAATGACCTTACCTGAGCCAATGAGGCCGTTGTATAACTTGGGATGACCAACATGTCGGTCCTTGTTGAGAGCAGCATAGCCACCTTGCGCCTGAAGCTTGGTTTTGATAACGTCGAGTGGGCATGTCACAACACCTGAGGTGAAACCACCCACTGCACCAGCGATAGCGTTGAACTGAGAATCGGAGGCGTTGAGCGCCCATCGGTGCATCGGGGTTACAGTTGTGGAGTACATTGAAGCGTCGGAGGATGCGTAACCATAAGAAGTGGCAGCATAATCTGAAGACGGCGATCGGGCAGCTTCGGGAGGTACCTGGTCAGTTGAAGACATCCCAGTCGTGCGCTATCTAGACCACTTGTTGTTCGTTATCGGTGACTATTCGCTTGTGGGAGATATTGACAATCAAGAATGAATTTTGATATTATCGGTGTCTGTCGTTATCGCTCAGTGGTGTAGATTGTCGTCGTGGTATCCGTCCTCGAAATTCGACTTGAACTTTCTTTTTTCCCAGAGGCTCGTCGCAGACGTCAAGTTGATGTATTTCGGGAACCGGAATCGAGTAATACCAGTGATAAATCGCCCTGCACGCTGTCGATCGCCCACAGCTTGCCGTCGTGATCTCAATTTCCAATCCAATTCCGTCCCCAAAGAACAAGACGGTTCCAGTCCGCCAAAAAAAAGGTCTGACGTCTGTCCGCCGCTGTTGGAGCCTCGCAGCCGGTACAGAGGTACTGCGGGGGAACGAAGCTCGCTCCCACGCGCCGTGACCGACCGCTTCCTACTTCAGCGGATGGCGCCGGCCATTGACTTTGGGAATCGAAAAAAGAGAGAGCCTGGGGACCGGAAAACCGGTGGAAGTTAGAGGCAGACGCAGAAGGTGAGGGCCGAAAAATGACGAGGAATGAGGTTCAGAAGACCCGGAAAGAAGAGTAATATGGGAAGTTATGAGGAAGAGGAAGTAGGGAAGAAGAATCAAGTTTCCTGTTGAATGGCGAAACGGAGCGGAGGAAAGATGGACGGGGCGGGCTAGGGGAGTCAGAAAGACCCAGACACTATTGACTGGACTGACACTAAACCTCTCATAAAACGAACAAAGTAATTACTGAATATTCAAATTTATATAGAAATTCAATAACTGGAAGATGGAGTCACTGTTTCACTTCTCATCAGAAGTTCAATCTACTAGTCTCCTTCTTTTTTCCATAGCTTAACACCTCTATTCAACATTCTTTCTTGCACCCCAGGACAGGCGAGCTGTAACCCGCCATGTGATACCCTGTTACGCCTCCAGGGTTCTACTCTGTATTCACCAGTTTATTTTGAGCTGGCGTCTGATTGCCGAAGGCTTGGCTGACAGTACTCATCTCAGAACCTTACTCTTGGACAAAGAAGGGCATTTTCCTGGTTATCTTACTGAATTCCTCCCCATCCTTCTTTGCACCCGGTGCAAACCGGTCTTATGAGCGGAGACGATAGTCGAACCAATGTTCAAAATAATAGCGCAGCGTCGACTAACAGACACTAGGAAAAGCAGACAGTTTTTGCCTGCACAAGTCAGATACACGATTTTGACTGCATGTAGTATCAGAGCACGAGCGCTGGCTCAGCGGCAAGTCGCTTTGTTAGACCCAGTATCTCTCTCGTACAAGCTCCGATACCGATCTTGAACCCTTGCTCGACGTGGGATGGAATGACGACACGTTCCGAGGCCTGCATACAGTGTAATAGAAAGTTTGTCCGAGGCAGATGAGGTTGTATGACAAGACCGCGTTCTGCATCTGACAGTATAGAACGTCGACTGTTATCGAATTGGTAGTTGCTTCTCCAACCTGCCTACATCTCCTCTTACACATGTTCATCTAGACTAATTGGCCGTTGTATCCCGAACCGGTTTCCCACGGGACATAAAAATGACCCCCACTTCAGCATCCGTCATTCTCCACAGCCTCACAGATGCCCATGTGCAACTGCTAAGCCACAGTTAAGATGAACTGCCACATCAGATCCCTTGACGCCTCAGGCGGGAAATCTCTGTTAGTCATCGATTGGTCCCCTTCTGCCCGAGCAGAAACAGCCAGCGAACGACAAAGGAATGGTCATCAAGACCACGTGACGTTCCGAGCTCTCCCAGGAAGTTTTGCAATTGCTCGCTCAGCCCATCTGCAATTCGCGCCATTTCCGACCGACGACGAAGACGACAATCCAACCCAACCCCCGGACGTCAATTGCTTCTTCTCGATTCAAAATGAAGTACTCGCTCGCCCCCTTCATTCTCCGCAGGCCGTGGCTCGCCCGCTTTTTCAAGCCCGCCGCTACCTGGTACGTCAACACTGCCGGGTACCGCCAGATGGGCCTCAAGTATGCGAATTCCCCTTCCCTATTACGCCGTCAATTGGACTTCGAAACGATGGAAGCGGCGACATTATGGGATGATTTCGGCTGACCCCGGGTCTTTCAATTGGTTGAAACAGATACGATGATCTCCTCGAGGAGGAGAACGAGACTGCCCAGGCCGCTCTCAAGCGCCTCTCCAACCGCGAGTCCTACGAGCGCATCTACCGTATTCGACGTGCTGTCCAGTGCAGTTACCAGCACAAGCTCCTCCCCAAGGAGCAGTGGACTACCTCCGCCTCGGTATGAAACAACCCTGCGATCGATTATTCTCTCTCCCGGTTCCTCTTCGGCAACCGGAGAGAGAGTTCACGATCCCGATATATCACGGGAGAATAGTGTCGACTAACTCGCCACCCCCTCTACAGGACAAGCCCTACCTCCAGCCCCTTATGGAGGAGGTCTCCGCCGAGAAGGCCGAGAAGAACGAGCTCGACTCCATTGCCGTCGTCCGCAAGCACTAAATAGTTTTTGGCCCTCGGGTTGGGAGGACAGTAGGAAGAATTCGAACAGCAGTAGTGGCAGGACAGTGGTTGAAAGAGGGAATTGCCCACCTCCTAGAAGAATGGTGGCTACACCTCAACGGACTAGACAATTCCCGTGTATCCTATGTAGACGTCTGACTTGACTCATTTTGCACATATCATGACTATCTGACCGGTTTTGAAAACAGGTGAACTCTTTTTAGATGAAAAGCTACATCATGCATGCGTGCACAATTTTGTAATGTACAATATACTATCTGTGGAGGACTTCGCGAGAAATCCATCTTCAGGCAGCTCTTGTGCCGCTGCCCAACCCACTCTAGCCGAAGAAGCTTGCAACGCATCTTTGTCTAGAGATCCCTCATAATTCTTCTTACATGAGTTCCACACTGGCTGATCAGCCTCTCTGAGGCGTCATCTCCCCAATGCCTCCCCTTTGCCTTTTCCGATCCATAGGAAAGAATCCAAGCCTCGACGCCATACGCCGCAGATACCGGATCCTAATTTTCCCTAATTCGTCACCCCCCAGCATGCGACTCCGTCTTAAAATAGTGCTTTTCCCATCCAAATATAGCCGTCAAGCTCGTGTTCAGTCGTCTCGCCTTCTCCATGACCTATACTCGGGCATGGGGGCCATCAGTCAGTGTGTACATAGTTTTGGAGATAAGGTGCTCGAAAACTCCTTATACTCGTTGATAGAAAAGCAGGTAGGCAACCTTGTTGTCCTTGATGTTGTCCTTGATCGGCTTGGCAGGTTTGGTAGTGCCATTGGTACCGTTGGCAACGCTGCTCCATTTCTTTGCTCCTCCAGCAGGGCTCGTCACCTTGCTCCATCCGTCATCGTCTCCAGCGTCCTCATCTAGAACGGCGCCGAATCGGTTGCCCGATGCAGGGCCGTCCTTGCGAGTGTCCTTCACATCCTCCTCTTCGCCGCCCTCGGCAACGTCCTCACTTCTAACTCTGCGAATAACCGTATCGTCAATACGAATCCATTCACGTCCTTCCTGTCGTCGCACGTCGACAGTGTAGTGTCCACCACTAGCGTTCTTTCCGTGGTGATACACCACGCTAATCAGTCTATACTTGGGCATTCCCTCCTCACCCAAAGTCTGGCGTTTCTGCCGAGACAAGGCTTCGCGAGGAATCTCAAGCTCCAAAGGATAACCTATCTTCTTCCAAATCTTGACAGTTCCATTGCCCTCCGCATCAAACTGAAAGCGCTTGAGGTGCAGAATGAGGACAGGAGGGAGTGACTCGATGAAAACCTGCTTGGTAGCTGTGACGTCCTTGCCACGAGGAGAGTTGAAATCTCCTTGAAGACGCTCAGGGCGAGTAAGACCCCGGAGGGCATCTACAACGTTGCGCACATCTGATGATCCAATGTCTAGCTGAAGGGGCTGGTAAGGCTCAGTGGTGATGGAATCCTTCAGGCCAGGGACACGGAACTCGGATCGCAACAAGCCACCAAATATCCTGGAAATAGGGCTAGATGAGTTAGAGCCCGAAGACCGGGAGACAGCAGCCTTCTGCTTTCTGCCAACTTCCAGCCAGTCGTCGGCACCACCAGCACCTGAACCAGAACTGGGTCGTCGCTCTGCCTCGTCGGGAGTGAAGTTCTTGAGGACAGTAGTGCACTCGTCATCAAGTGACTGTAACAGGAAACCGAGGAATTCCTCGGCATCTTGTTGATGACCCCGCTGTAACCCATTAGTAAGATTATTTGTCAGAAAGAAAAACAACATACCCTCATACTAGCGAATCGCGGAAGCTGCCTTATAGCTTCGTACACGAATTCGGGAGTGAAAGGCTCGCCATAGCGCTCAAGTTCCTCATTTTTTAGAATAATGCGCAGAGGATCAACACCAGCAGCAGACTTGATGGTCTTGAATTCATGCATAAACATGATCCTGTCCCGTGTCAGCACCTCTAGTCACATCTTTTAACATGTAACTTACATTGCATCGATAAGAGGTGTGTCGCTCTTGAAGCTATGAACAGCGCGCTTGCTGATCTGGCTAAGGAAATCATAAAATGGCAAACAAAACATCAAAACTTGCAAAACCTGTAATTGATTAGTTATATTCCGAAAGAAAGAAACGTATTCGAGACGTACAGAGTTCATGTAGCACATGTTCCCAGTGTTGATCAGGCCGCGGGGCTCAAGGAACGAAACTTGATCGGCAAGACCAACATGGAACGAGTGGATAGCCTCCGCAACGGAGTTTGCGTTGACTTTTGAGAAGCTGGGGGCAGCGCCGTTCAGAGCTCCAAGGACAACATCGGTACCATTTCCATTGACCGCAGTATCAGTAGGAACAGCCCCATTGGCCCCTTCAGTCTTTCCAGCAGCCGCTGAAGCGGGCTTCGAAAAGAGTTTCGCCCAGCTTGAAGGTGGAGCTTTGACAGCAGGAGCAGGTTCGGCGGCGACGGGCTCAGACTCTGCAGGCTTCTCAGAAACTTCAGCTGTAGCCGTTTCCTCAGGGGCACTTTCGGTAGCTACGTCGCCGTTCGTTGGCTTTTCAGCACGTGTAGGCTTAGTATCCTTGGTGCTCGCCTTGGGAAGCGAGGGAAGAGCAGGAACAGGAACAGCGGAGGAGCGTGTCGCAGGTCGGTTCGTCGCAGTCGAGGTAGCGCTGGTGCCCGTGTTGGTGCGCGATCGTTGCTGGACAGGAGCAGCAGGAGTCTCAGAAGACTGGCGAGGAGTTGCAGCAGACTCGGACGGAGCCGTTGATGTCGCAGGGGTAAGGGCTGAGACGGACGGTTCTGTAGAGCTAGCCTCGGGAACACTGGCCTGCTCTGTAGCAGCATTGTGTTGACCAATCGGCAGGGAAACATCCGCACTATCAGCATTGAGACGCCTCCTCCATCGGCCCGACTTTGTAGTTCGGACGGGGAACTTTTCATCAGGATGAGAGAACCATGGTAGCTGAGCAGTGTTAGTTTGTATTGGATGTATCCGAAATTCAAAGACTTACAGGAGGACGGAATGGACCCTTTGGAGCGGGAACGGGGGAAGGCTCTCGTGGAGGCTCGGCGGGGGCAGGAGGAGCGGGGGGCGCTGGTTCAGCC
>JABCQV010000269.1:0-64733 GCA_013186375.1 Fusarium aywerte
CCCCCCCCCCATCCCTCCCTCGAGGTCTAGCCCATTCCAGTGAATCCCTCATGTCGCCCTCAAGGGGAACGTTTCTGAAACAGGGCTTGCAGTAATACAGTGAACCTGACTTCCTGTCACCCGGGTTGCGTCTGTGCAATTCTATCTCCGACGCTGCAAGCGCTGTTCTCGGCCGTTTAGTATTTTCTTTTGTGTCTGCGCTTTGAAAGAAATGTGATATCTGAGGAATGATACCGGCAAATCAACAAACCTGAAGCCTTTACCGCGGAGGCTATCCGAGTGTCTTGAGACAAGTTCGTTGTTTGAGACAAAGGTCGACCAAAAAGCAAATATGAGCAGCCCATGACAGGGTCTTGTTTCCTTCCCTTCTTTGGTTTTGCCACTATGTAACTAACTATACTGCAAGTAGAGCCGGAGCCCTTTCTTTAAACGACCGTCCTTGGCATGTCCTTATTCTCTTTATTGTTTCGGGGATCATTGCACCCTTGGATTTAGCGTCTTGGACCATGTTGCCATGTATTACTTGTCCTGCAATGTGATTCCTCTTTATAAGAGTTGAGATTGCGTTTGATTGACGTGCTCGCTGCACTAACTCCGGGCTTGGCATCTATGATCTTTACAGCCGTAGACCTATTGGTTCTAATAGCCTTTGTATGTCTTCGGCGCAAGTCCGCATTCTCCCGGTGGCAGAGTCTGGGGCAAAACCGTATAGTGAGACCGTCGGAGAAACAACAGAAAGTGAACACAGGCAAAAATATCCTACGACCTGTATTCAAACCAGTTTCCGCCTGTCTCACATATACCTAAAGAGCTTAACATCAATACAAAGTCTTATCCCAGAGTTGTCCTAATCCAGGTTGACTTCTAGGAGCTTGGTTTCCGAAGGGCTTTAGAGATGAATAGTACTCTTCTGACTAGTTTAATACCATGTCCGAGTATCTGAGAGAAAGCCTCGAGCTCCTGAATAGCCTTGTTATAAGGCTTCCAGCGAACTGTATATGGCGACTTTGTGTGGAATATATGAAAAGGAGTATTATATCCGGATCGATTCACGTCTACTCTCTCTCATGTATATCTCTGATAAGTCATGTCACCCGTCCGAAGCCCTGAATAGATCAGGTGCATCCTATAATGACTGCCTAGATGCTGGGAATCAGAACGCCATTGTGTAAGCAAATTATTCATTAGACTGATGACTACCAACTGATCGTCTCGATGTCACCCGTACGGTATTTCTGCTCCCAATTTTCTTCTACGTCCGTACAATGGGGAATCGTGCAAGAGAGTGAACCCAAAACAAACGCCGTGAGGTTATATTCCATACCAACGCATCACCATTACCACTCTTTAAATTCTATACTCCTGTCGAGGATACTTTCCACCCTTTAAGATGTACTTCTCAAGAGGCTCGCTGTTCTCACACCAATCTTTAAGCTCACGTGGCATATCCTCACTCCAAAACATATTTTGCCAGCCGATGCTGTCGTCTTCAAAGTGGCCATCGATTCGTATCTTCTCTAGCACCTGCAGCCTCTTCCTCATCAGCTGGAACATCTTATCCCAGTCAAGCTCGGCGGCGTTGGGAGGACCGCGCCAGCCGCGCAAGGACCGCAGTGTGATCGCCTTCAGCGGGGAGGCATGGTTCTTGATCAGGTTGGCAAGACTGACAAAGTTTATATCCAGATTATCCAGGTCCAACTCTTCCAGATGCTCCAGTCTCTTAGTGATGAAGAAGTCAACATCGGGGGTTCTTTCGTTTATCACGTGCGAGCGGACGCGAAGGTACCGCAAGTTGGGCAAGAATGTCATGAAGGTGTCGAGACGCTGTGGCCAGAAATTGGGTACGTCGTAATCCAGTACCAAACGTAGCTGGGTCACAGATCCAAAGACGGTTGGGATATTGGCTTCCAGACCCGGTAGTATATTGACATTCGTATGCCTGAACGGCTCGATGGTCAAGCTCTTCAGGGGGGTATTGCGCTGAAGTAGAGCCGTAAGGACAGCTTGTTGGGTATCGTCTATTGCATCCCCCGCAAGTTGTATGGAAACCATTTCACTGTACCTCAAGCGGATAGCCTCATGCTCTTCCCACGGGCATTCTGTCCATGTCAGGGAAACAGTATCGAGGTTAGGCAGTCTCTTCAAAGCGAGAATTAACTGATCAAGCGGTACCTCGATTTCTCCGAGGAATAGATCCTGTGTTTCGAGATACGGCCCCCATTCTCTCTGAATCTTCTCTGTATCGAAGGAAGAATGCGTGCCAATATAGACATCGGAGTCTTTCATGCGTGCAATATTGAACTTGACAGACCGGATGCGTTTCGCGCAGCTCGGTTCAAGGGACAGATCATGCAGGCGTTTGGCATCGGTCCTCCAAGGTACACCATCGAAATGGGCCAATGCAAACAGTGGCTTTGTACATGCTGCAATCAGACAAGAACAGAGTCTGAAGTTTGTGAAATCATCTCGAGGCAAATTGGCCGCGATCTTGTAGATGAGTTCGACTGGCAGGCGCTCAAGGCGGGGCTGAGATGATGAGGCCGAAACTCGATTGTTGATAGCCGGTATTGTTATGGTTAGTTGGTCTTACAGGTATAAGACAGACAAAGCTTTTGGTTGGTTTTTTTTTTTCTTTCTTCAAAACCAAGGGATTCCTGTACGATTGTTCCCTCTTGTCTAGTCGATTTGGATGATATTTCTCATAATCGGCCTTTTCAGCGATATAATACCGCGAGATAATAGAGTTGAGCGAATGCCTGAAGCTTGAATCTTCACCCCCTTTAGGACCCGCTACTACCACGCCCTAAGGTAAACCTATCACACGCTTTTCTGTTCTACCTCAACCCAAGTTGGATGCAAACCTCCCCTTGGAGCAATTTTCATCCAGCTCACATCCATCCACGGTTGCTTCACTTCGCCCATAAATGAGTGAGTGACATAACAAGCCGACCCTTGAATGCCACCGTCTAAAATTCAGTCTTCTAGGATACCCTGGCAAGGCTATGTAGTGTCTTGTACTTGCAACCCACCCACTCACTCACTCGTCAATCATCATGCTCAAGTACGCCCTTACTCATCTTCGATTCACCCGAAATCATGCATACTCACAGACGCATCTAGGGCTTACAAGAATCTCTCGTCCAAAACCCGACTCGGCGTCGGTGTTGCAGTCATCGCATGGGGTGCTGGAGGACTCATGTTGACTGATCCACTAGAGAAGTCGCTCGGCTTGACACCAACTGAGGAAGACAAGGCCGAACTGGACAAGTACACGCCAAAGATCATCACTGTTGAGAAGGACGAGAAAGAGGGCAGATGAAATAAAAGCCACCGTACTCACACTCAATTTACGTGCATCACATAGAAATAAATTATCATCGTCCCTATATCGCTGCACAAGTTGACAGCTACAACGCTCACATGCTTCACAAGAATTGGGCACAAATAGTTATAGGCAAACATCATTAACCTGCTCCAAGCCATCAAGTCATGATGGTCTACCGGATGACCGTCATCCAGCTAGACCTCCCTCTCTATCTTGATCAAAGTCTAATATGCAGTTACAACTCCTCTTCCCGTCTAATTTTCGACAAATGCATTGCACAACAGTGCCGACCATGGATGCGTGAGGTCAACCAGGTCTACCCTGAGATGACCATCACATCGGTGAGACCCAGTGACCCAGGAAACAAAGAAAATAAAGATAACAAATCAGAATGCAACGCAACGCCTCCAGATGCAGCCCCACCCCTAAAGTGCTTTTTTGTTTGTTTAAGAAAAATCATACTGCCGTCCCTATGCCAAGTTCCGTCTTGACAGACGCAGTGCCAGCGTCTTCCACAACCTGTGGAAGAGGTTTGAAAAGTTTTGCCATCTCTAGCGTGAGATCCATTGCTCCATACTGTTCGTCAATCTCCCCAACTGATCCTAATTCTTCTCCTCTGCTCGCGCCATCATTCATCACCCATGCCTTGACTGACTTCAATAATTGCATGATCTGTACAAAGCGCACATCGGATGCCAATCGAAGATCGGCCGCCTGTGTGTGCTTCAGCAAGTAGTTGGAAAGCCAGTAGAAATGAATGCCATCTCTCGAAAACCCGTGCCGCCTAGGATTACTGGATCCTGTCACAACCGGTGGGAATTGATTGGCCATGTCCGCATCCCAGTTACTCTTGAACTTGTTTAGAGCAATAACAAGCGCATGCAGACTCTGTGGGTCCACGTTGGCTGCCGCCCCCTCAACTGGAGTGCCCCGGCCGCTATTGCCGCCAGCTGGAGTCATCCAATCATTTGGAGGAGGTGTGCCAAATTTGGACAGTTGAGCCGCATGGCCGTCGATCTGGGCCCGCCGAATCAGAGCTAAAATACCGTGGATGAGCACGAACTTTCCATAAAGGTTTGTGCTTCCAGGTTGGATCTGATAAGAAGGGTGCAAAAGAGCCTTAAGAGCCCAATCCATCTCTGGCTGCTTTGGTCGTTGTGTGCCATATGGATTCTTCTGCCGAGCGACGTCAGGCCCATGAAGACCTAGTGCTGAAGCACAATCCTCAGCCTTATCGGCATCCCAGGCTGTGTCGTCGCAAGGTAGAGGTAAGTGAAGTTCCATGACATCGAACAAAGGTTGAGAATTGAAATAAAGCCCCATTGCCGTGTCCATCAAAAAGACTCCAAACATCAAGCGATTTCTGCGCTCCTGGTCGATCCAAGTGTCCCAGTTCCACTGCTGTATGTCAAAAGCATTTCGATCAAAATTGATCTGATGCAACGTAGACATGCTGGCAGGGTCACTGGTAGGTCGGAACAGACCCAGTCGACGAGCATTAGCTGCGAGAGCAGGGTAGATTTGGCGTGCGCGTTCTCGCTGCTGTGGGTTTCCGTTCCAAAGCAACAAAACACATGTTAACAAGACAGCCTGTAGTTCTTCAATGTCAGCCCGGGACGCGTAGCCCGGTTGATTTGTATGTAGTTCAACGTTAGACATCATCTTGCAATCGCGCTCGAGTGCGACGACAAGAAAATCCATCATTTCGCGAACATTAGACGACGTGACATTGTCTGAGTAACAGGCGCCTATACAACACATGCCTGCAAGTAAGCCAGTATATGCCTCCATGACCTTAAAGGTCGAGACATGAATGAAGGGCATGTGGATGTGAAAGTGAGTGTACTTGTCCAAGAAGTCTTTGACGTTGTCGGGCGAGAAATATAGGTTCATTCCTGCGCTCGAAGGATCGATGGCTTGATTAGGAGGGTAGAAGAAATTAAGAATCTGATCAGAAAGTAGGTTGTATGGAGTTTGGTGAGAATGCATTCCCAAATTCGACAAAAGGGTATCGCTGGCGCTGTCGCCTGTCGTTCTGGGCCCGGAATTAGGTTCGGTTTTGATTCCGATCTGCGTCTGTCCAAGATTAGGATTGAAAGAGTTGTTGTTGTAGGTTTGATGCGCACCAGCCTGGAACATCTGAGACCAATCAAGGCCAGATTGAGGGTTTGTGTTTGAGCCACCGTACATGGGCATTCCGTTCTGAGCGGGAGGCATGCTGTAGCCAGTCATCTGCTGCTGGTTCATGTTGGGGTCAGCGCCATAGGGCTGGGAAGCACCCATGACCTGACCGTTCATGTTCCGTCTGTCAGCGTTGTTACCGTTGTCAAGACGGCCGAGCGAGCTGGATCGAGAGAGCTGGCTCTGATCCTGGGCCATGTTGTTCATGCCGTCCGAGACTGGAACCATTCCAAAGGGGTGGACCATGTTGTCACCGGGAAGATTGCCCAAACCATTGAGATGGTTGAGATCACCTTCGTGGGCAAGGCCGGCGGCCTTCTGTGCCTGCTGGTTCTTCTTGACGTGGGCCTGAGGATGCGACAAGTGACTAGCTCCAGTGGGGTTTCCACGGCGGATAGAGCACTTTTGGAAGTGACGCTTCAGGATATCACTTCGAGAAAAGGTGTCACGGCACAGAACACACATGTATGGGCGGTCGCCGGTGTCTAAAGGTCATGGTTAGTAACCACTGTCAAGGTCAACAAGTTGTTCTACTCACGTCGCAGGAGATGGCGCTTGAGATGTTTGGCGTGGAGGTAAGTCTTGGTGCAGTGAGGGCAAGGAAATTTGCCGTCAGCGTCCTTCACGGGAATCACGGTGTTTTTGGTACCGGTGCCTGCAGCGGGGGCAGCGGGTCGGCCAGGAGCACTGGGAAGAATACCGCGTCGTCCCTGCGAACCAACAACGTGAGTAGGAGGCTCGCCCTCAGGCATAACAGACGTAGGCTGCATAAGAGAAGCAGGGCCATAGGGAGAAGAAACACCAGGCTGAGACATGATGCCACCAGGAGGCATAGGACGCAGCACAGGAGGTCCGCGACCACCGGCAGGGGCTGGCGCGATGGGTTGAGGGTGAGATGCGGCAGTGGTCGCCTGGGGCATCATACCAGCCGAGGTGCCATAGCCCTGAGGAGGAGGGTATTGGTTTGGCGCCATTGAGTAGAGACCAGCTCGGTTCTGGGGCTGCGATGTCTGCTGCTGCTGGTAGCTGGGCATGTTGGAAGCCGACCCAGGCGTGTTGGGAGTGCCTGGGGTTCGCGGCGTGTGAGGGTGGCTTCCGTACATGTTCTGCATCGTGGCAGATGTTGGAGGAGGCTGCAGCGGCGGAAGAGTTTGAGGGAGCGGCGAGCCGGTTTGAAGCTGGTTGGGAGAGATCGCGGTGGGTGAAGGATAAGTCTGACCAGAAGAAGTCGTGTTTATACCATTGGAGGGGTAGTGAGGACCGTCCATGCTACTCTTGTTGAACGCGAAGCTCGTGACAATCGACGTGGTGTTGAAGATACCGCGACGCAAAAAAGTTGCCCGGGGTATAACGGACCTGGCCGGTGGGTGACAAGTCCAAGTCGAGGGAGGATTTGCGGAGAAAGGAAGGAAGAAGGGGCCGAGAGAAGGATTGCAAGACTTGAGAAGGCAAGCAAGATCAAATACGATGCCTTGTAAAGCTCCGCAGAAGATGTTCCCGGTGGTGGAGGATGAGGCTCGTGGCAGGTCCCTCTTTGAAGGTAGTGCTTTGGAAGAGGGTGCACAGAGTGGAGAACTGGGTCTCGAACCTTTTTAAGTATTATTTTTTTTCTTCTCGCAGTCTCCTCTAGAATGGCAAGCTGTCAGGGCAGCCTTTGGAAAAGGTGGGTAGTGTTGTTGTGGGTTCTCTGTCGGTGGGTGGGTGTGTGAAGACGAGGCGCGAGTGAAGGAGGGAGGGAAGAAAAAAAAAAGAAGTGGGTTGGTGCGGGTGTGGATTAAAACAGTGATGCAGTAGTAGCACTAAAGTTTTGCGAAGTTTAGCTTTTTTTTTATCCTTTGGTTTTGCTTAGTATGCAAAGACAGGAAAGCGGCGAGAGAAATGCGAGAAAAGAGAACAGTAGACGAGTTGCGGAACCGTTGAGATGCCTTGGTCGATCGATACACACAGTACGTATGTTGCAACTGATACTCGCGAGCTCCTGTCGCAATTGGCACGCCTTGGTCGAGTTGTAAAGGCAGGGCCTGGTAAAGACAGAGGTAGGTGGGAAGTGGATATTGTTGGTAAGGGAAGTGGGCCCACAGCTAAGCAAAGGAACCACAATAGAATAGCTGGCGGCTGGGATCTGAAGCAAAGGGCAAAAAAAAAATAGCCCAGAAAGGGTCGCGGGTCGCGCTCGTGTTTGATGGGGCCAGGCGCCAGACGCGCAGAACGTTACAGAGAAAGATGGATATCGCGACAATGAAGATGGGAGAGTCGACAAAGTATTTCAAGATGCCAAGCAAAATGTGTGATGTTATGAGAGAGAGTTTGTGTGAGGAAAAGTTTTTCATGGGAGAAGGAGGAAAGATGGAAGGCGAGAGAACAACGGCAGGAAGGAACCTGCTGAGAAATTCAAAGGTAGGTGCATGTACCTTCTACCTCAGGTCACCAGTGAGCGCTGGACTTAGTGTAAGCGCGGGTGTCTATTCGACAGTTGCAAGCTGGAAAAGAGACAGCGATGCAGCAGCCGGAGTAAACGCGGAAGTATCTGCTACCGAGGTAAGTGCCAAGCAAGGAGAACGCTTCGACTGGACGCCAGTTGTTTGCAGTGTCCAATTTGTTCCTCTTCGAGTTTGGATGATTCGAAGTTTTTTTTTTTCTTTTCGTTTTACTCATCACACGCCCCTTGTTCCTCTTCAATCTCAATCGAATCGGGTTTACGGCGAGATTTCTGGCCTGTTCGACTTGGATGTTAGCGCAGCTGCCATACCATTCATTACCGCTCTAAGCCGCCAGAATCGGGGCTCAGTAATCCAATTCACTTGCCAACACTTTGCGGTGAAATATACTTGCTAGTCACTTACCGACTGCTGCCGTGTCAGTCAGAAGCCAGGTACCCTCGTCGTATCCACACTTTTTTTGATAGATACATGATATTGCTAGTCATTCAACGAAGACAAACGCCTTGGACAAGACTCAGGTAAGTTGGCCGGATTGGCTGAATACAGGCAAAACACAATTGCTATTGTGCTTACTCACTCTGTCAGTCGTCATGACCTGGAGGAAAGAAAAGTCTGCGTGCCGCCTCTACTAGGCACACTTCCTGAGAGCGATCTACTATGCAGTGCAGTATATGTATCAAACCAACCAGGTCGCCATGCCGATTCGGGATTTTTGAGAGAAAAATACACCAGGCGAGGCGCAAACCTGACATGCGAGCCCCTCGCAAGCACCACCACCTTGCTCTTGTGAGATGAGTTACTCTCAAGCTTCAGCGAAACCGTTCAGCGCCTATGTCTGTAGCTAACTTACTGCGCGGCGCCATTAGGAAAATTGCACAGGCCTCACCGTCCGACATCGCCGCAGGCATTAGGTTGTCTGAAGTTTGCCTCATCCTACATAAAGACCTTGGGACAGCCATGGAGCCGTGCTACCATCTCAGTTAGCACCACTATGATACTACCGCTTCTCATGACAAGCTTGGTCGTAACAGACCTTAAAGGCTAGGGCCCTGACGGCATTAGGAACGATGCTGCTCGTTTCGCGATCCTGAACACTGACAGGGAAACGCTGTTATCAAAAATCAGATCCAGGATGATGCACGACGCGTCGAAAAACTTCAGAAACGGTCCTGCGTTCTAGCATTCGCACGGTCGATACTGTACACACGATAGGTCAAAAAGGCAAGTTGCTCGCAGAAGGTGGGGCGTCTGCAGGGAATGTTGGAGGTTGGGTATCTTGGTAACAGGTACGCATTGTTTTGCTAGCTGGCAACATGCCATGCCTGCTTGCTTCTTGTACAAGGTACTTGACGCTAGTCTTTCGATTACCGGTGTCGTAGCCGACTTGTACTGTACACACCCAGGGTCACGATGCTTCACGCCAAACCAAATCTTCACCGCATTACCTCATACACGACTCGGACACCGAGTTCGCGCCGGGATTCGTCGACCTGACGCAGCATTTCTCATTTTAACGACTTTTCCCTGCGTTTTGTCTGATCGTGTGAGCAAATGAAGCTACTAGTTCTGGCACTACGGTGTTAGGATCATGGGCAGATTTTCTTGTTAATGGATATACACGCCTCTGTCCGCCTAGTTAATTGTCCATTTGAAATCGCCCTCGGAAAGCTCAGACAGATCTGGCTTGATATTCTATTCCGCCGGGTTAACAAGCTCGATTCTAGGTTGTGATTTATCCTACAATTCATCAACCAATAGCTTGTCTATTCCAAGCAAACCTCGGTCGAATATTACTGGTTGGCAGCGGTTTCAATTACAGGACCAAAATGGCAAGAATTTGGACAATGAATATCAAGCATACCTGTCGGAAGCAGGTTAATATCGATGTTCGCGATATGTCTTGGCAACAAAGGAAAAAACAATTCAGCCAGGTAATGTTGTTACTCCCTAATAAGTCAATCTCATAATACCACGAAGCTTCCTCTGATATCGAATCTCCAACTTGCAAACGGCGGCTCATGAAAGTCAACCGTGTCTGATGGGGCACGTCCAGTCTCGTGACTCGAAAAGCCAGGATTCTAGGATGATATGCAGGATCCACGAGTCAAGCGAAAGCACAACCTAGTCTGTGAACCCAAGGGTCCCAAAGCAATGTTGCTATTACATCCATCTAGATACAACTTGCGCAGCGATTGATAACTATGAGCGCATGTGCACTTGCACTACCACCCTAGGGTTTTCTAAAACATGGTGCGATCAAAAGAAAAGATTTGGCAACGACGTTGGTCGGTGCAGCGGATATTGCAGTTCCTACTGAGTCTTGCCAAGGCGCTCGAAAAAGCAAAGTGGGGACGAAGAGGAAAAGAAGAAAAGGAGAATTCGCCGAATAGACAAGGTACGCCCGGAACATGGAGTTAATGGTCCGTGGCGAAGAGGAACGTCGGAGAGTCACCTGGTTCAATCAAAGCCGGTCATCGGCACATAGGGAGTCTTGGCTACAATTGCTTGAAGCCATCTTCCCCCTAAATTCAGGCATGCTTGTGATCATATTAACAAGATTCAATACTGACACAAAGTCTGGCTGTTGCAGGGTCCCTGATTATATTGTTAACGCCAACCGTTCAATGGCTCCCGCACGCTCAGCGGGTGTTCCCACCAAAGCAGATCTCAGTGGAGCATGGTCCCTTGGGAACCCCTCATCTTCCCGTCATTGCATCTGTTGAAGGACGAGGGTCGCCTGTGTGGGAAGTCGAAGGCTTCGATTCTCGCTCCAGAAGGTTGTGGTGGAGTCCTTCCCGTGAGGAGGCGGACTCCATAGTTGGAGAAGACGACGTCTTTTAAGCCGTTGATGCTCGTTTATCAACAACCTCAGATCAAAATGCAGCAACGGCGTTTGACCACGGGCACAATATTGGTACAATGTCAACATAGTATTCCCGGTGCAATTTGTCGAAAACTCGGCTACTAAATTGGTTGCCTGGAAACCCGAGTCCCTTCCGTGATCGGATGATGACCAGCCAGTTCGAAACAAAGAAGGGACTTTGGAGAAGGCCATAGGGGCGGGAACACCGAAATACCAGCATCATTCCCGGGAAACAACAGCGACTGTGAACCATGAGGCTAACTCATTAAGGCATGGAGAAATCTCAACCCCCCGTGTCCCCTTGAGATTAGAAGCTAAAGAAATCTACCCCACCCCTCGCTCGGTGGCGTCGCGTATTGGGTTATCGAGTCGTGTGAATACTGTGCATGTGTGAGATACAGAAGAAGCGTGTCCATGCGATGACAGGTGGCACACAACTGCCAGGCTATGATTGAACAGACGAAATACCTCTGCCGTTATCAATCTTGTTGGGTTCTTGGACTACGACGTGATATCGATCTTGACTCTTGAGTCTTGAGTAAGAATTGCGCAATTGTTGTCTGTCCCTGGTTATTCCCCTGGATGTCACTCAGCAGGGAGGGTATGTAAACTCTGAACCCAGACTTGGAATACCTAAGGATGACCTGAGTCTCACACAATGTTCGCATAGCACTCCCATGACTGCGGTGACGTTGATTCTGCTTTATTTTATTTTTCCCGAGACTTCACCGACTCGAACCAGACAATACCTATACATACCGCCCTTTTCCTCTCTCAGGCACCCCAGTTACGTTAGGTTGCTCAAGCTCTATTTAGATGTCGTAAACTTACCGACTTAGTGTTTACAGAATTAATCGCTATTACACTGGAATATACACATAAAATCTGATGTCTCACGGTATTCAGACGTTCAGCCTCTGGGATACTGAGAAAGTTATCGTAGTCACCCCTGCATCCTGTCGCTGACAAATGGCGTGGTCAGTGCACTCCTGTACAATTTAGGCATTTTTGTCCGTGTTCAAGCAGGCTGACCGGGTGCCGCCGGCAGAAAGCTAAGATGTCATTACTCGCCTACCAGGACTACCAGGATTCGTTAGTGAAGTGATAATGCTCGCCCTTTTCTGTAAGTCCGCGCCAGGCAACCCTGATGGCAAACCCCTGTTCGGACTGTCGGGACTGCTCTATTAGGGTATCCGACACAATCATAGTGGCTGAGAAGCACCGCTGGGGGTGTTGATGCTTCGAACTCCTGAGGACCTAGAGACAATTCCTGAGTGAGCCTTGCCTTCGAAACCCTCGCGGATTGGTTGTGGTTACGGCCTTGCCTCCTAGCAATATAGATTATACACATACACACGCAAAGACGCATAGTATGCTTCAATGCACCACACCAAAGAGCCATGTTCGGCAATCGTTGGAGAAGCGGGCCTGGTGGAGAGGTACAAAACTGCCGTTGGTGGTGCCGTGGAAAGCATGTTGAGCCTCAACGCACCAAGCTTCTTCTACTGGGTCCCTTCCCGCTCCTTGAGACCCGTTAGAGTCACACATTCCTCTGGGCACACGATGGCGGGAAGGAGCACGTCGTGATGGCTTCATCTCAACGCCACGCATTGATAGAGGAGATGGCAGATCTTGTGCATACAGTGCATTACTCGTCTGTTTGTACTCAACAATTTTGCTTAGAAGTGACTATTGGTCATCTTGGTCGATCAGGACTGGTGAAGGATGCACTCTTACCACCAGACCGCGCGTGCATAATACGCATGCACGAGTCATTAACGTTTAGTCTCGGAGTTTCCAAATTATTGACATGGTGATGAGCATGAAACAAATCACCATATATCCCTCACGTCAGTACAGGCCAAACTAGTGATAAGCCACAGTGTTATTGTTATTATTATTATTATCATTTTATTCTTCTTTAAAAGAGTGCGGAATTCACAAAAGTGCTTTACCTCGGCGCCCAATCAACCCATTTTGGAAATAATATGGGCAATTGGGGGAGTCAATCATACAAATCGAGTAATAGACGATTTCCCAACCGCATGATAGTCAGTTACGTCACAAACTTTCCCGTTCTGCATCCAACAGCGAATGCTTCTCGCATCATCACCACCACCACCACTATCACCGGCGTATTTTACGAGGAGTGATGGTGCGGAACTCTACCGGATAGGCGTGGCTGGCTGTTTATGGTGTCCGCTCCCACGAGGCCCCCCCCCCCACCAGCACTTGGCTATTCCTGGCCAGTATCTACAGTACAGACAGTATTTAGTACAAAAGACAATTCTCTTCGGAAAGCGATTAGAGTTTCTGCACTGTGTGTTACTGTGGAAAGGACAAATTTTGCATTGCTGGGTGAGGTATCTGGATGTCTTAGATCCATAACTTCATTCACCAAACAGCCCGAACTTACAGCGACAGCAGAAAGACTATGAGGTGACCTGACCACACTCAAAATTCAAGTTATTCTTGTCACACGGTCGTTTCCCAGGCGATGACTCTTTAAGCATTACAGACCCGCCAACCCTAACTTTACATAGAGGCTTAGTGTACCCAGTACGAGAAGGGTCTATCTATGGTGTTGTCATTTGACGACGAGAATATGACGATAATGAAGGCGCCAGATCTCGTGATTTGAGACTTGCAGTTTACAAGGCGGAGGATAGGATGCCGCGGCAGTGCAATATTTATTCAGTTCCACGGGAAGGAGAGAACAACGACAGACCGACAACAAGTTGGTCAACAACAACACTGTGAAGTGTCAAATGTCTCGTGACAATTCCGGCAGATCATCCCTTGTTAGGCGCCTGGCTGCGCGGTGAAGCAGCTAGGGTTGCAATCTGCTGGTCGCAATCACCACCCCCGGAGCCCTTCTGACTTGCATGGTCTTTTTAGCTTGTCCAGCATGACCTCAATCCCTGAATCAGGTATTATGAATTACGGAAGACAGTCGACATTCAAGGATGCCGTAAGGACCCCCACGCTGCCGAGACATGACTGCAACCCCTTCCTGTCTTTGGCAAGCTAGGCAGTCTAGGCAAGGTACAGTATTGAGTGCTGTCAATGGAACAGTTGGCTCAGGTGTTTCTGGCGTAGCGAACAAGAAGTTTCCTGAAAGATGCATGCGTGCGTGTCGTTGCAGGAACACCTGGGACTTGCACACGTGTAATACTGAATGTACTCCAAACAATGCTGTTGCAGTTCGGCCAAGTGAGTTATGCCGGGTGCAGATCTAACTACCCTGAAGGTAGCATCACGAACGCATAGAGCTGATGCTGGCTTGTTCATGCTGGATTGGTTTGTTGCAAAAGTTGTGGTATAGGGTGGTTTCGGTGCGCTCAGTAGACGTATTACGTGGTACGCTTCACCTCCATGCTAGTCGATCTGTTTCAATAGTGCCAGCTTTGCACGGAATCACATTGTCGTGTCGTCACTCGCATGTATATTATCTTGGTCTTGTTATTATAGTGACCGTTTGAGACTCGAAACACTTGATGTTGCGTTAATATGAAAAGAACCATGGTTGTCGTATGCATGCTTTGCCGGCAACGATGTCCAATCGTGGAGGTTATGATAGCATTGGCAACTTCAAGCTCTGCTTGTCCCTGGCGATGGATCTATCCCCCGCATCCAGATTGTGGCTCTTATGGTTGTCCTAGTCAGGAACTGGTGACAACAGCGTTGTTCTAGAAGATGGCAATGAAATGGGGCATCTGGAGTATTCCCCCGCATCACCCACCCCAAAACTTCATGTACTTTGTACCAAACTATCCGTGCTGCAAGTGCCGCTCAAAGAACCCACTGTAGAGATCCATCTCTTGGTAAGGCTCGGTGAAGCCTGAGGTGAGACTCGGTGAGACTTGATGCGAATGCGGATGCTGTCCAGAGATGTGCACGTGATCGTTCATATTGAGTGTCGGCAGAATGTAGCGCCGACACCGAGGCTCCGCGAACTACGGCATCCCAAATTTTGCGAATGCGTGGGACGAATTGAATAGCGAATAGCCTCGTCTGATCCCCCACGACAGGCAACATATTCCCCATGGCAGCTCCCAATACGATACGGCCATTAGCTGGCCGGGTTATCCAGGCCTCTTCACCGAGAGTCTCTTCCACTGTCCCTCGAGTTGCCTACTTTTCCACAACTGCACCACAATGCAAGCGCAAAACCAAGGATAACAACCCGAAGCGAGGTGTCAGTAGCTTGTACGGTTCTGGGCCTCGCGAGCCTCTTTCTATGTCGAACATTCCGCTACCGAAGCCCCGCGAGTTCAAGCCCAAGATTGAGGTTGACCCTAATCATGGTTTATGGGGATTCTTCCCCGGGCAAGGCAAGCTGTTGGCAACGCCTAAGGAAACAGAAGAGCATGGTCGTGCGTGGACTGTCGAGGAGCTGCGAAAGAAGTCGTGGGAGGATCTGCATGCATTGTGGTGGGTATGCTGTAAAGAGAGAAACATGCTTTCAACATCACGAGCAGAGCTCCTTCGAACCAAGATTGGATTTGGAGAGCGAGAAATTGATACTCGAGATGAGGAGGTGCGATATCCCCGTAGTGTCGATTATTTTATGGAATGCTGATTTGAGGAAATAGGTCATGAAGACACAGCGAGCCATTAAGCATGTCTTGACGGAGCGATACTACACTTGGCAAGATGCCGTCGATGTCGCTATGAACGATCCCGAGATCAACTTTGAAGGCACCGAGGGGCAGGCTTACACACCATCAGCATATGAGGACGAAACCAACGTTGCTGAGTGGACACAACCAGAGGCGGAGTCAGAGGCGGCCAAGCAGATTGACCCTGTTGCAACAGAAGCACAGGAAGCCAAGATTGAGAAGGATTTGAAGAAATAATAAGAACCTGCCATATGCGAGACGATGTTATGTACTATTTGTGTGATGGGATGAGGCGGTGGTTTACGATGCCCGACAAAGTGAACGGGTGACCTATTCGTCGTGTAATCTAGGATATGTAAGATACAGTTGACGAAGCAAAAATGTATATGCTAGCATATGAACTCTTAATAATGGCTTCGTACATCCTGCGTCGATTACGGGCTTTACATACTGCAACGTATGATTGAGATCAACGTTAGAAGACAGCGAAGTTCAGACACACGATGTTTGGTCCTACAATTCTGTGTCCCAACATGGTAGAGCTTTGTCCATGTAAGTCAGGACCTTACGAAAGGGGACTCGCTCCACAACATGAACATCAAGCAATACCGGAGCAATACTATAGTATAGGGGTTGATAGACAGTAGCAGAAGGAAAGGAGAAGAAGTGGCAGAAAGACCCTGTCCTGTCTGTTGGGCCAATAGTCCCATTTACACGATGGATAATGACACTGGGGTCGTTGCTGGGTCCCTTATATTGAGCCGACTGCTAAGCTAAATTTGACATTCAAAGTTCACCAAGGAGGAAATATAGGGGTTAATAACAGTAAATGATGAGCCTACAATAGTCAAAAAAATATGCCTGTATGTTCATCTTAGGTCCAACTTGGCTGCTGTAGACGAGAAGATGTGACATTAGATAGTCATGAATTGGGAAAGAGGCTGTATTTGGGGGCGTTAACCCGTATTTTACTTGAGGGTTCGGTGAGCAAGAGCCAGAAGGTTAGTCTCCACACTCGACATGGACTTAACTTAACTTACTGTAGCTGGACCCCGCCACCGCAACTGTATCCCCTCGAGCTTCCCATCTTATCCCCCATCCATTATCCATCCTATCCCGCTTCTTTCCTTCCTTCCACTCTCCTTCACTCTATTCCTACCTAAACCTTCATCACTTATCAACACCAAATATCATCCATCATGGATGAGATTGCTCCCGAATATGACGTCGTCGTGCTGGGCACTGGTATGTACTTTCTCCCCCCTCTCCCCGCCTCTTTCTGCCAGTAGACGGATCCCCGCATCAGAAAGCTTCGACTCGACGGTTGAATGTGTCATGACGCCTGATACTGATGATTTCTAGGATTGACTGAGTGTATTCTTTCTGGGTAAGACATATGACGCCAATTCCGTTTATTTTTGACCGCTTTGTCGTGTCGCAAATGTGTTCTAGACCGGCGCAAGCTGCTAGGCGGTGATGGTTGATATAAAGGCGGTCGGCTGATGGTGCTTCAACAGTGTTCTGAGTGTCAAGGGCAAGAAGGTCCTACACATCGACCGTAACGACCACTATGGCGGGTAAGTCTATTGAATCAGAATTACTATTTGAAACACCAAAAAAACTAACTATCCTCCAGAGAAGCCGCTTCCGTGAACCTTGAGACGGTACGCAACTCCCACCCCAAACCTGAAACCGACCTGTCTCTCCTGAACCGAACCAACATTTCTAACACTGAGTACAGCTCTTCAAGAAGTATGGAAACTTCCGCGAGGGTGAGGAGCCATGGAAGCAATATGGCCGACTCAACGACTGGAACATCGACCTTGTTCCCAAGTTCCTCATGTCATCTGGCGAGCTGACCAACATTCTCGTTTCTACCGATGTTACACGATACCTCGAGTTCAAGCAAGTCGCTGGCAGTTACGTCCAGCAAGGTGCCTCCAACAAGGCCACCGTCGCCAAGGTCCCCTCTGATGCCGCCGAGGCTCTGCGATCCCCCCTTATGGGACTCTTCGAGAAGCGACGCATGAAGTCTTTCATCGAGTGGGTTGGCAGCTTCGACCCCAAGGATCCCGCCACACACAAGGGTTCGTATTTATTTTCGAAGACGAGAGCAAGGAGGGCTTGCCGAACAGATCTGAATAATTCGCTAACCCATATTCTTCTAATCAGGTCTCGACATGAACACCTGCACAATGAAGGATGTCTATGACAAGTTCGGCCTTGAGACAACTACCAAGGACTTCATCGGCCACGCCATGGCTCTCTATCTCACCGACGACTACATCACCACCCCTGGCCAGGCTCCTGAGGCCATCGAACGCATCCGCCTCTACGGAAACTCTGTTGCCCGATACGGAAAGTCTCCTTACATCTACCCTCTCTACGGTCTCGGAGAGCTTCCTCAGGGTTTCGCCCGTCTGTCTGCCATCTACGGCGGCACTTACATGCTCAACACCAACATCGACGAGGTTCAGTACGATGGTGACAAGGCTGTTGGTATCAAGGCCACCATGACCGGCGTCGAGGAGATGAAGTTCGAGACCAAGGCCAAGATGATCCTTGGTGACCCCTCTTACTTCCCCAACAAGGCCAAGGTCGTTGGCCACGTTCTCCGAGCTATCTGTATCCTAAAGCACCCTCTTGCTGGTACCAACGATGCCGATTCCGCCCAGCTTATCATTCCTCAGTCTCAAGTTGGCCGAAAGAACGGTAAATATCACCAGCTCAAGCTAATTCTGCACATTCACTAATGGCCATAGACATCTACGTCGCCTGTGTTTCTTCCGCTCACAACGTTTGCCCCAAGGGCTACTGGATCGCTATCGTCTCAACCATTGCTGAGACCTCAGCTAACCACCACGTCGAGCTCCAGGCTGGTCTTGACCGCCTTGGCAAGATCGAGGAGCAGTTCATGGTACGCTACTCGGGTTGAAGTAACAGGCAATATATACTGACATATTACAGGGTCCCCCTATCCCCATCTACGAGCCTCTCGAGGATGGTTCCAAGGACAACATCTTCATCTCCAAGAGCTACGATGCTACTAGCCACTTCGAGACGACCACCGACGACGTCAAGGATATCTACCGCCGCGCTACTGGTGAGGAGCTCAAGGTTGAGGGTTTGAGGGAAGGTATCCAGGTTGCTGAGGAGCAGTAAGAGTCCCATGACTCCTGTAAATAAGGCAAAAGAGAAACAAGGCCACACAGCTGCAGCAGAGTTAGTATGGTCGAAGGATTGTTTTGATATTTTTGACGGGCCGATTGTCACAGTTCTGTCAAAAACAGTGGCCTAAAGGATGGTGCGGCTTGGGCACAATCTCATTATACCTCTTTTCGATAGCATTTCACACGAATCCTCAAATGAATATTGTTGATGTTGCATACTGGTGATAGGAATGTCAAATTTGGTTGAAACTTTTAAATTTCATAAATCATGATCCTGCTTAAAAAAGGAAGAAAAGTTTGGCAGCCCCCTTTTCTAGTACTTTTCAAGAAAGCGCCGTGATATCTACTATCTAGCTGAACTCGGACAGAGCTTCTTCATCCCAAGCAACGAACGATACGACACGTAAGTTTGTTGTTCCTTGTCGAGCACGTACGTACGCACGCAGCGACGGAACCACAGTTCATTTTCCCATGCGCCCTAACTCCCAGGCAAACCGAACAGACAGCCCGCGAACCCGCAAAATTATGCCGGAAAAGAGACAAAGACAACCAAGTATGGAGGAAAGGGAAGCCCGATGTTGGGCTCTCTATCTGCGGTTTGTCTTGCCCATGCCACGCTTGCCAACAACCTAGGGGAGATCGAGTTAGTTGATGTTCAAGTATGAAAAGAGTTTGGGTGTATAAACTTACCAAGTGCTTGGTGATGGAGGCAGTCGTGTGTCGATCTCCTTCTCCCTGTCGGGCCATGCGGTTCATGCGCTTCTGGTTGAGCTTGGCAATGCGCTCGGCCTTGGATCGGAGAGCATCGTCTGTGACACCATCGTCGCGACGGCTGGCTGTAGGAGCACGGCTGGCGGGTCGGCTCATGGAGCGGAGACGCTCGCGAGGAGTACTGCTGCGTCCACCATCGACATCCATGGCGTCGGGGTCCTCGGTGCCCATGCGAGACCTGGAGCGGCCACGGCCACGAGACTTCTCGCGGGCACGCTCGGCAATGTCGGTAGTGTCGACACCGAGCTGGTCGAGGGCATCCTCGAACTCGGAGAGGGGCTTCTTCATCGACTTGCGAGGGATGATGGCTTGGTTCTTGAGACGCTTCTTCATGCGGGCCTCGTTGCGGATGAGCTGTTGCTTCTCGCGGATCAGCTCGGCTTTACGCATGACCTCGGCCTCCTCATCGTCCTCAATATCCTCATCAGACTCGTAGAAGCCCTCAGCCTCGAGCTTCTCCTCCTCTTCCTCGAGAGCCTGGAGCTTGGCCTCGATATCAGGGTCGACAAAGTCGTAGACGTTCTTTCCGTCGTAGATCTCAGGAATCTTGTCGTACTTCCACTCGGGGTTGGCAAGCATATAATCGGCCTTCATGTCGACGTTGAACACACCAGCACCACCGTTCTCATCCTGCTCATCCCTGGCGGTTCTTCGTCGCTCAGGGTCCTCCCGGTCGTACTTCTTACGGTCCTTGACACCCTCGGGAATGAATGTCTCGAGAGACTGGCCACCCATGGGCTGAGCGACGTGGATACGAGACATAACATCGGCCAGACGGCCACCGATAGCTCCGCTGTTGTTGGTACCGGCCTTGAGCTTCTGGTTGACACGCTCAGCGATCAAGCGCTCGCAAGCAGCGTTCTTGACCTCCTGGACACCTTCCTGGGTGTTGCAAGACAATTGGAGGAGCTCAACCTCACCAGACTTAAGGATTCCTTGAAGCTCTTCCTGAACTGAAGGCTCGAGGTCCTCAGGTCGGGCAACGTCAATCTTGTTAATGACAACAAAGACGAGCTTGTTGGAGAAGAGGGGCTTAATGCTCTTGAAAAGGGCAATCTGGGCGCTAACAGTGTAACCACACTGCTCGGAAAGATCCATGAAGTACATGATGGCGGATCTCAAATGAGCAATAGCGGTAATACTCTGCATCTCAATAGTGTTCATTTCCTCAAGAGGGTGGTCCAGAATACCGGGGGTATCGATGGCTTGGAAGCGGAGGTACTTATAGTCGAAGTGACCGACAAACAGACTCTTTGTGGTGAAAGCATAAGGCTGGACGTCGACATCGGCGCGAGTAATGCTCTTGAGGAAACTAGACTTTCCAACATTGGGGTAACCGCAGATAAGCAGTGTTCGGGTGTTGGGGTCGATCGAGGGCAGACGACCGAGATGCTGGCGGACCTGGTCGAGGTACATGAGGGGGTCTTTGAGTCGCTTAATGAGAGTGGCCATGCGACCCAGGGCAGCCCTCTTGAGCTGCTTGCACTGGAACAGCGACTGGCCGTACTTGAGAAGACGGACATAATCACGGGAGATGGTCTCGATCAGGTGCTTGGCGGTCGACAGCTGACCGAGGGCGATTCTGAAGTGGTCGGCATCGTAGAGTGTGTTGAGAAGATCCTTGTGGAACGGGTGGATGTCCTGAAGACGAGGGAAACTCTCGAGGATGGCGCCAAACTTCTCGGAGAAGGTCTCCTGGGTGAACTTGACCTTTCGAGTGTAGAAAGCTGCAGGGAGCGAAGAGGTTAGCGATCTGTCGCGGGAGTATTTGTTGGTGCCGATGGAAACATACCTCGAATACGGCTGATTTTGAAACCGGCGCGAATCTGCGTAGGCAGCTTGCGCTGGGTCCGGCTCAGAACAATGTCCAGGAACTCCTGCTGAGTAGGCACCGGGGGTATGTCCTTCCAGGTCGTCTTCATCTTGGGCGATCTGGTTGATATGGAGTTGGAATTGTCCTGGGAATTTTTTTATATTAGGAAATAAAAAAAATCGAGAGGCGGACGGAGGAGAAGGTCGCTCGTCGCTCGAAGAATTGGTATCAGAGATGGCAAAATTCAGTTGGACGAATATTTTTTCTTGGTGGGTCGTGGCGGTCAGTCTTATCGATAAGACAAGTCACTTTTTGTGTGGATGGGATGGGAATTTCGGTTCACGAGGACTACCTACTAATATATGCTTTGGCGATGTAAATATCCATTGATGGAGAAATGGTTCCTATAAGATTCCGAGAACTAGTATAATATCATGTCCCTGTAACATTTATCACATAGAATAAATATAAGCATGCTTAATTCAACTGCCAAACAATCTAATCAACTCAGAGTCTTTTCTTAAACGGTACTTTTTATCTGGATCTCACCCCACCTCAACCCCGCTGCCATACATTGAACCACCAGAAGGGTCCAAGGCCAAGTCCGGCTCCGGCTCAACACCACTGATTGACTGAGCTACAGGAGGGGATCGCAAACTTTGCTTTAGAAATATTCATTTCATATTACTGTGAGAAATTTCAACACTAGACATCCACCTTCATCTCAGTCAAAAAGTCATCATGTCAGCTCAACTCGCCCCCTACAAGCAAGAATTCTTGCAGGCCGCCATCGCTGGCGAGATCCTCAAGTTCGGCAGCTTCGAGCTCAAGTCAAAGCGCATCTCACCCTACTTCTTCAATGCCGGCCTCTTCCACACTGCTCGTCTCGCCGGCGCCATCGCCACTGCCTTTGCCAAGTCCATCTCTGAGGCTCAGCAGCAGACTGGTCTTGACTTTGACATCATCTTCGGTCCCGCTTACAAGGGAATTCCTCTGGCTTCTTCCATTGCCGTCAAGCTCGGCGAGATTGCCCCCGAGAACCTCGACCGTGTGTCCTACTCATTTGATCGCAAGGAGGCCAAGGACCACGGTGAGGGAGGCAACATCGTCGGCGCGCCCCTCAAGGGCAAGAAGATTCTTATCGTCGACGATGTCATCACTGCTGGCACCGCTAAGCGAGAGGCTATTGACAAGATCCAAAAGGAGGGCGGTATTGTCGTTGGTATTGTTGTTGCCCTTGATCGCATGGAGAAGCTCCCTGCCACCGACGGTGATGAGTCCAAGCCTGGCCCCAGCGCCATTGGTGAGTTGAGAAAGGAGTATGGCATTCCCATCTTCGCTATCTTGACCCTTGATGACATTATCGCTGGCATGAAGAGTTTTGCTTCTGAGGACGACATTAAGCGAACTGAAGAGTACCGACTCAAGTACAAGGCTAGCGACTAAATGGATAATGTTGTATGCTTGAAAAAATGGAAAGAACGAGGTTATGATATCAAAAGGGTCACTAAATAGATGAGACGGGAATTAAAAAAATGGAATTTAACACGCAAAATGCGGTTTTTGTAGACCAGCTATCTCATTATTGCAGATGATGCGGCTCTTTTAGTGATATCTTATGTGCGAAAAATGAAGCAAATACCTGAAGCTTCTTGGGAGAGTAGAGTCGTTGCACGACTCATAGTGCCCACGAAAAGCCTACAGAAACCGATCATGATGGCTTCTTGGGCTTGGCATCCTCAGAATCTTCCTTGTTCCTTCGCGTAGGCTCCTCTTTGGTCTTTCTCTTAGGACCGCGCAGTTCGAGCACCTGCACAAAGGTTAGCAATTGCCAACTAATGTTATCGAGAGATCAACTTACCATGGCATGATAGCCTTGACCAGCAAGGGCTTCTGTGCTAGGACCAAGGTCTTTGAAACTAAAGCACTTGTAGAACTGGATGGCGTACTGGGGCATTTATTAATACCATTAATATCTAAGAAACTTGCGTAGTAACTTACCGGCTGGCAGATGATCGCAACTCGATCAGCCACACCAGATTCATTCATAAGCTCCAGGTACGACTTCATCACTGTCTTTCCAATACCAACACCTTGAACCTCCGGACTCACGATGAATGAGTGGAGACAAATCGTCCTCCCTGAGGATTGGTGGCCCAGGGGAGAGTCTTTGGAAGCCTTTGAATCCCGCCAGTTCTCAGGCATAGCCATGTCCGCATCAGTGATGACAGAGTGGGTTCCAAGCGTAGCGAGAATGTGTGCAAACATGACATGTTTGGCTCCGTCGCAGCGACCACCCTCCACCTGCTGACTGTGCTGCATCGTCGCGAGAGTTATCTTCTTCACATCTGTTGGTCTGACGGTGTTGAACAGGCCGAAGCAAATTCCTGATTTTCGGATGCGATATTCAATCTATTCTCGTTGGTTAGCAAACAGGGTCTGGCTGTATTCTGGGTCTCCAAGTGGCCTCTGAAATGGCTGAATCTTGAGAATTTCATAACTCACCTTTTCACGCGGAGATCGATAGATTTCCGAGAGTGCGGCATTTTCGAGGGTCACACATGTGTCGAGATCTCTCTCAGTCAGGGGGGAAAGCATAGGAGCCCAATGAAACGGAATGACCTTCTTCAGAAGGCCAGCTTCTGAGTTTCTCTTTTGGATCCTCATCGCAGAGAAGTTTCTTTTGGAATTGACCATGTCGTCATCAGCATCTCCGTCGGTGATGGCGCCATCGTCCTCGTCTTCCTTCTTCTCCCTGGAATCCGTGAGGACGCCAGAGAAGATCATATCTCTGGCGGCAGAGGCGAATTCATTGTTCTTCTTCTTGACTTCCATGCTTCCCATGAGTGATTGAGATTCGACCAATCGTGTTGAGAAGTGAAGTGTTGGAACGGTCCCGACCTGGTGATAGTGAACAGAGGTACTACCTCAGTATAAGTCGGCACCAGAATAAAAGCTGCTGCAAGACAAATTTGTGGACCTTTGTCGGGAATGAGAGCTGATGCAGGAGAGTCCTGTGGTTTTATCGAGAATGACTGCGCCGAGCCTGACTTGACGAAATTTGAAGTTGTTTAAAATGATATGATGGGGTGCGATGAGAGGAATTGGAAGCTCACCAGTGCACTTTTGAAATTGAGTGCAGTGCTGTTATTCGTTCTGAGGCGTGGCGTTTGTGGTGGTTGTGTGAGTTTTGTGCCTTGGGTGAGCCACGACCACGATCAGATGTTTGCTCTGGTTTTTTTTCCGAGTTACTGAATCACAGAACTCGACTCGTTTGACAGTGAATGAAACGTCATGGGGACAAAAAAAGATTCCTGTTTGCTCATTCAATTCTGGTGGGCCCACGAAGGCCGAGCGATCGGATGATGCAGGCTGGCGCCGTAATGTAATGGGGCCAGTGGGTAAAGGTTTAGGTAGAGACTAAGTTATAGGTATAATAACCCATACGATGTGCAAGAAAGTGAGGCTGCACATTCGAGAACTCGAACTAATCACTGTCACTTCTCTCAAAGTATTTGTTTGAAGAGGAACAATGTAATGTCGTTGGAATTGAGTCGTCTGTCTTCCCTCCCCCTCTAGACAAGATGGGTTCATGAGCGGGGAGAGCTTGTTACGTCTCCATCGCCAGTGGTAGTTTGGGTCTGGCACATGACATATCAGGTCGCGTGACTTCGACACAGGGCAAGCAAACAAAAAACACGGCAATTTGCAGATGCTTTCAACTCAGAGGAGCAGCAAAAACGAAAGGATATCGAGAATGGACGCTGGTGTTGTGGGCAAGCAAAAGATCCTGTACAGTATCTAGGGTAGGTGTGATACGAATAGTCAACCCCAACGGTAGGCAGTTCTGCGGTGCTCTGTTTGCCAACGAAACTTTTTTATGCCGTTGGTCGTTGACGTTGCATTTGAAACTACAGTCAGTTGAGACCTCGAAAACAACGTGGCTTATGTTCCTTCTTCACCTTCTGGAGTTTTAATCCCAACCGACTTCAATTCGCCCTACTTCCCTTTCAGCCCTCTTGCAGTGAAATTGCTCGGGATAGTTGTCGACAAACTAGGCAGGCAACATAATAATAAAGGTTGCTCGACCCAGTCAACGGGAAGTTGGAAGACAACTGTAGCTTGCATATTCGACCAAGGATGTTGGTACGTAGCCAGGTAGAAACGCTGCAGGAGATCATTCTGTGCCTCTCGGGACTCCCTGTTGAAGTAACCTAGTCTAGGCGATCAGCAGTTGGGGGTCCCTGAACGGCAGCAGCCGCATATGCTCTCAAGTATTTTATACTCTGGTGCAGAATGCCAATATCGTAGTTTTGGGAACCTAAATGGAATACAACTCTCGCTTGCATGACCTTGAAGGACGCATGTCAACGACCAACCTATAAGGCGAATAACGCTGTATGTAGTTTGAGCGTTGGTGTTATGCAGGAAGTCTGCTGGCACTTGATTGCTGCGTTCTGCCCGATATGGTTACCAGCGCTGGACCTTTGGAGTTGTGATATAGTGATGCTGCTACGCAAGGCTCCTTATCCTCATAGTATTCGTCTTCTTTGTCTACCTGCATCCAAAGCAGCGATTCGTCATCATCACGGCGCCTAACTGCCCTTTGTCATGTTCTCTTGTGAAACGGGACCATAGTAAGCATCCGTAGGCTTCCGTTGGGTTCTGAAAGTTGCCTTATCCCTGGATGAGAGCGTGCGTATATGCAGTCGTGCCTACCTAGCGGTACATGAGCGATACAACGCAAATTGTACTGTACTTTAGTTTAGTCAGAGTCACCAGTAAATAGGCAACGATGGTCGCTAGAGCATAATGTTTGGTGGAATAGAAACATAGTCTAGGAGTCCATTGGATGAGTGATGAGAGGTTGAAGCAAGCTTGGTAAATAACTTTGTTTGTATTTCAACGGTCCAATGGAGCTCCGTGGCTGGGCTGTACATAGGGCAGAATGGAGGGGTGGAGAGGATGATGTAAGTCAAAACTGGATAGACAGGATGAACTGTACAACCAATTGCCACGATAGGTAGCGAGATAAGTTATAGAATTTTGCTTTTATCAGAGACAAATCATCTGCTATTCTTTGTGTTTCGTGATCATGGGAAACAGGCAATTTTATTATTCCCGTACCTACTACCCATCGTAGATTATCTGTCTGTAGCGTCACCGCTCTAATAAACTTCCAAACCCAAATGGAAGGCGGACCCAGGTTCATGGATTAGAAGGAAGGAAAGTTGCCCCTCCAGTCTGGGCTCCCAAAACCAGAACCGAAACCAAAACAGTCCGGGCGCGGAAACGGCCCCTCACAATAGCTCTAGCCCAGCCAGTAGCTAACGCTGAACCTCGTGTGTAATGGATGTAAATGCACCTGCACCTGCTCTGCTTGCATCTATCCTCGTCCATCTTCGTCTGCCTTTTCCCCTCCGATCTTTTTTTTTCGCCAACCAACCCTGCACCGAATTCAGGATTCTTTCTTACAAAATTCATCCCATGATCCAAGGTTGGCTAGTAAAGTCAATAATCTTTTTTACTAAAATTAGTAGGCTTCCATAAGCTTAGTAGTGTACTTCGAGGACCCTTACCATAGGTACTTACCTACCTTGGTACCTTGCTGGAGCTGTCGTTGGGTTTTATCAGCCACGTCCGCACTCGCGTCCAAGCCTACCTACACCTACCTACAACCTACTCCTCTCGCGACCAGCCACTTTTTCGAAACTCCTTGACGTCTTCCGTCTCATCCCTACCTAGTCAAATATCCAGGTGCTGGAATATCATCCTCAATAACAATAAAGATAAAGTCAGACACACGCTACAATGTTGGTTCACTACCCGTGTACATTTACGTCATATTCGGCCATGCTAACCTCGACGACAGGCGCATCACCCTCAATATATTCAACCCCCAGGCTGGGGAGCAGGACAGCCTGCTCACCCTCGAGATCTTCCCCGACATGACCTTGGCTACGCTCCGCGAATCTATTCAGGCAGAATCGACTATCCCCCCAACCTCACAACACATTTACCACAACGGCCGTCTAATCTCGGATGATACGCAAACAATGGAGCAGCTGCAGATTGCTGATGGAGAGATGTTGGCTCTACATGTCCGGGACATGAGAGGCAGCACTGGTGTACCAGAACAAGCTCGACGCCCTCAACCTAGGAGACGAGCTGGAAACGAGCAGGATCCTGAACTTATTCGACTTCAAATCCTTGGTCAGCCTGCTCTGAGGCAGCAGCTTCAGTCCCAGCACCCTGAACTGGCTTCCGCAGTTGACGATCCCGCTCGCTTTGCACAGATTTTCCACGACAGCCAGAACCGGGAGCAACGTGAACGCCAGGAACGCCAACGAGAAATCGAGAGACTGAACGACGACCCATTCAACGTCGAGAACCAGAGAAAGATCGAAGAAATGATTCGACAAGAGCGAGTCATGGAGAACCTACAGAATGCCATGGAACACAATCCTGAAGGTAATTTAATATGTCATGCTATGGTGCAACTCGAATGCTAACTTTGTGCCTCCTAGTGTTTGGCAGAGTTCACATGCTCTATGTCGATGTGGAAGTCAACGGTCACCCAGTCAAGGCTTTTGTGGACTCTGGTGCTCAAGCTACCATTATGTCTCCTTCGTGTGCTGAGGCATGTGGAATTATGAGACTCGTTGACACCCGCTTTGCTGGTGTTGCTCGTGGTGTTGGTACAGCTAACATCATTGGCCGTGTTCATTCTGCTCAGATCAAAATCGGAAACTTGTTCTTGCCCTGCAGTTTCACTGTCATGGAGGGTAAATCGGTCGATCTTTTGCTTGGTCTCGACATGTTGAAAAGATACCAAGCTACCATTGATTTGGCCAAGGACAAGCTGTGCATCCAAGGTGAAGAGGTTCCTTTCTTGGGAGAGGCTGAGATTCCCAAAGAGGAAGAGGCAGCAGTTGTACAGGAGCCGACTTTGCCTGGCCCCGATGGCACAACAATTGGACAGCGCTCTGGAGCCGTCGTGCCTCCTGGTCAGCCGCAACAGCAGACTTCAACTACTCCGGCACAAACCGCACCGCCTGCACAAGCTCCAGCTGCCACACCTCAATCCCAGCCAGCCGCTCAACCTGCTGCTCCGAGAACAAACATTTCACCACAAGCTATCGAGAGTCTCGTCTCGATGGGCGCAACTAGAGAGCAAGCTATCCAGGCTCTTCAGGCTGCAGACGGTAACCCCGACGTTGCCGCCAGTTTGATTTTCTTCTAGGTTACATCAACTTGGGACGACTTTCCTAGCGTCAATACTAACTCGCATTGGGCGGTATCGGGGCCAGGACGGAAAATAACTTAACAGGCAATGGGGAGCATAATGATAGATGATTGTTTTACCGTCTGTTTTAAAGCGGACAGATAGAAAGATCTCGTTCTTTTAAGGGGTATGAAGAGGAAATGCACGTATGACGATTGCGTTGGAGCATGATATTTAGGGGTAACAAGATACAAGAATTACACGTAGTTATGAAGTACAAATTGCTCGTCAGCTTTTGGTGCGGGTATTGCTCATCGCAGTAACTAATCTATAAATGCCGATCGGATCTCCATCACCTCCTTGCGCTTACCTGATCTTGTAGACGCAAGGTTTCAAGACAGAGGCTTCATTAAGCTCTGGCTCCATATCAATGGGATCTATCCTGCGGATAATTGGCCTCTTGCCCTTGGGGGCCTCCTGCTCCTTGACATGTTTTCCCTTTATCGGTGATGCACCCTTGATGAAGTGCATCTTGACAAACATCTTGTTGGACAAATCAATCGCCTCTCGATCTCCCTGGAGGACAAAACCCCGTGACTTGAGCACTTCCACAAAGGCTGACACATCAGTCTCTCGGCGACGATCGTCTGCACCATCCACCTCGACGGCCAAATCCTCATCATGCTCGGCATCGTTATCGGCACCCTTGCCCTTGCCCTTCTTGCCAGCAATGGCATTCTTCTTGCGGTTACCAACACTGTGGGTCACCGGGGCGTTCTTATTTCGGATGGGACCGAAACGACTCTTTATCTCAGCAACCCAGAGCTCGCCCTTCCAATGCAGAATACGGTAAGCCTCCTCGATAAAATCAACCCAGTTTGTGCCCATGAGAGCGAGACAGAAGACGGCAACGTTGACGGAACCATCAGCAAGAGGCAAGTTGGCGATATCGGCCTTGGTGACCAGAGGGCTTGGACTCTGGAGATCGTAACTCTTGACGTTGACGCGCAATTTCTTGCCGTCTTTTTGAAGAGCCTCCGCAAGACGAGCATCGCCACAGCCGAGATCAGCAATGGTGCACTCTTGCTGCGTGCGAGGCAGCGGTGTCTTGGAGAGAGGCGTGGGGGGAGCTCCAGGTCTACCTTTGCCTTGCTGGCGGACCTTGCCGCGCGCGCGGATGTCTTTGAGGAAGCTGTCGACAGGGTTCTCGGGCCAAACCTTGACCTGGCGACGGAAACCCTCGTGGTACTCGTCGAACATCTCGGGTGATTCGTCAAATAAGCTGAAGGCCTCTTCGGATGGGCGGGTGTAGAGTGTTTCGTTGAGATGTCGGAAACGCGCTGAGATCAGCTTTTCTCTCATGGAAGCTTGAAGGGGAGTGAGTTTAGGGGGAGCAGGAGGCAGAGGTGTCTTCACGACAGCGTCCTTGGCAGATGATGTGGTAATCTCTGCTGAGTCTTCCTCAGACTTTTGCTTCTGCTTCTGCTTCTTTTCCTTCTTGGGCTTGGGCTGAGCCTCACCCTCATTGGCATTGGCATCCTCTTTACCCTCCTGAGGCTTCTCATCGCCAGTCTTCTTTGCCTTGCCCTGCTTCTTCTGCCGCTTAGCAGACTGCTCAGGCTTTTGCTGCTGCTCGGGCTTCTTGCCCTCAATGATAGACTCCCATAGATCCGCGACTGTTGAAGGGCTGACGTTCTCCTGCGCAGCGGCGGCGCTGTTGTTGTTGCGCTTGCGCTTCTTGGATTTTGTGCCGGGCGCACTGTTGGTGTTCTTGGATAGAGTTTCAGCCTTGAGGCCGTCTGTTGAGACGGACCATCCTGGAACCGCAAACATTTTCAAATAATGTCTGGGATTATTATATGTTCTGTTGTTGAAGTAGTGATTTGAGTTGATGGGTGAAGTCTCAGCGGTTGATAATTTTCGAGATCTGAATTTTTGTTTGCGATAAGGTACGTACCTGAAAGTCTGGACTGGCAGATCCACACTATGGCCCGTGCACCTACCATATTTGGGTGTTAGCCAACCTCACCTACAGTCCATGTTAATCCAAGCAGTACTTCAAGTAAAAAAGTACAGATTATCGAGATATTTGATTGAGCTTCGGTATAAACTTAACGAGTGTAGAAGTAAAACTATCACATGTCTATAGCCGTGCATTTGGTATTTCAGCTATTACAGCATCTTCACAATCAGAGAGATCTGGATCATCCATTTTTGATAGTTTCTTAAGCCTTCAGACTATATGAGATCTTCTAATACGAGAGGAAGCACCCAAATACGTTCTCAGAGGTCGTGGAATGCCTCAAGTACCACTTGAGTATCCAGCTGGTAGGATTCCTCATATACTTAAACTCGATAAGCTCAAACGCATGCTATCTTTTGACTCACACTACGATTGTTTCTAAGACCGCGTTTGAAACATCGTGTTGGGGAAGTGCAGATGATGACTCAAAAGTCGAGATCTCTATAGAGGTTTCACAACTTTCGAAAAGACCAATACTTGTCATGTCGTCCTCCCGGCGGAATCAGTTGCCCGCATCCCCGAATGCCTTTGTTCGTTCAAATCGGCGGGATGTGAGCCTGTGTAAGGAGGCGTCTTTTCACTCTTTTTGCTCTTATTTGTATTTGGTTATTAAAAATCCGCTATATACTACCCGTTGTGGAAGTTGCTCGAACAAAGGCTGAGAAATCTTGTCAACCAACAACACTGCATCCACCAACACCAACCCCAATATGTTACGATGACAAATCTACTGGTGATTCTTTTTCATGTCTTGTATTATGGGAAACTTGGCAGAGTGGGGAGGCTGCAATACTATGCCATGCACTGTCCTTTCCCTCTGAGCTGCCGTCCATCGCAGCACATGCATGATTCAAACCATCATTCGCATATTGTGTCATTGACGGTAGCGGCTATGTGCAGAAGTTGACTGGCGACTAGTATCGTTGCATAAATAGTCACCTACCACAGTAAAAGAGCCTCAAAATACGCATACAGATATCGAGCAACGGCGGTTTGCCACGGTCTTTAAGTATCGAGTATTCGGCAAGACCACGAGTGACTCAGTCCCAGTTCGAGACCGCCTCTCATCAATGCACGGTTCCGACAACTTGAACTCACTTGATTTGCCACGATTAAGCGTCTATTCATGAATAGATAATCTGTTGGGAACTTCATCTGAACACGAGGCACATGGGTCTTGGTCTTGGCCTGCACTGATCAGGGTGGCTTCGTCCACTTTGAAGATTGCACAGAGCACGGCAGGGACCAGACCGATACAGTATATCCATGGATGAAAAAGCTTGCCATGCTGTGGCGTTACGGATAGATAGGTAAGTAGTTAGTTTGCGCCCGAGATGATAAGAATCCATGCTCAAGGCAAGTATATCGTTTGGCCGACCGCTTGCCAATATTTCTAGCCGACATCGCGATCCGAATCTCAATTCTTTGAAAGCGAAATCAATAAGGACCTTGTGGGGAACATCCCTTTGTCCACTGAATTCCTCTTCCTGCTCAAAAGCAGGTGTGCATACAAAGTCCCTCCTCGTGGAACAGGCACGCAAAGTACGAGGCACTGGTATACCTAACCGTAGGCCTCCAAAGACCTTGATCGCCACAAAATTGGTCCAGAAGCGCCTGTACAACTGACTGTAACAGAAAAGGTGATTCTCAACACCGAAATCTTTTTGAAATAGTCTTAGACATGTCTCTGTCGCTATCTTACTCACCAGCAACTTTAGTCGATTCAGTGTGCAGAGTCTCCACGGTCCAACATCAGAAGAACAAAAACCACTGCACGGGGGGTTCACGGCATAATAGTAGGCAACGATCTACCATCCAATAGCGATCAATGCCGTGTTAAGACTAAGACCGAGAGATGAGGCAGAGAACCTTGAGGCTACGCAAAGGCAGGGTGTTTCTACTGTACTGTGTTGTGTTGTGCTCGTGCTGTGATGAATGGTCGTACCTTTGCTTGGAGAGACATGGCAGGCACCCAGAGATTTTGGACAAGACGGGAAACGAAGGATGTGCAACGCCGTGCTTGTTTGTGTCACACCAACGATCCCTATACAGTTTAGCTGATGTTCGCATCAAGAATTGTTCTAAGATCACGAGGATGAAATAAAAGGAGCGTTGGTTACAAGTGTACGGAAGATACCGATAATAGCAGAGAGACTGTACAGTCGGGTAGTGAGGTATGGTGCGATACATAAAAACGGTCATGGACCAACGGTTTGTAGTTAGCTGCTACTCATCTGACGGCCCAACGGAGAATGGGAGTTGAAAACAATCCATGTGTGGAGAGAGAAAGAGACCTAGCCTACTCTTGACCCAGTCTTGTGTAACAAACATGCATATGGGGTTGCTCTGTAAAGTAATAAGTTAAAGTTGGCTGAATGGATGGGAAGACCGGAGTTTGGCAGCCGTTCGTTCGGAGGCTTCGGCGGACGGGAAGAAAGGAACCGCCCGAGAAGGGCCCGACAGTACCTGGTCTGGTGTAGACGAGATAGAATCGATTATGCACATTTACTACGTGAAGTTCTGAAGAATTAAAACTGCAGCTCCATTACGCCTGAACCACACCTACGACACCAAAGGGAGCGGGTCTTGACTTTAAGATGGAGAAATGGGTGTGTAGGAGAGCAGCCAGATCGTCATGGTGAGCCTTACTTAGACTGGCATTGCCAAAATAAGAAACAGGCATAGCATTGTGTAAGAAGGATGTTCCTGTGCCGTCATGACTGGCTCACGTATGCTTCAATCTTGGAGGTATAGGGTAGACGCGAATGGATCTCCAAGTTGAATAGAGATCGGGATTTGCAGGTATTCAATAAGGTTAGCTAATGTCAGAGAAGCTAAACTTTGGTTTGTTCGACAATACGATTAATTACGTATCGGCATGTAGTATCGGTAGTTGGCGTTGGTTTGAGCTTGTTGGGGTTCACATCGTCTCTTCTTGGCTGCTAACTTACATCAAGGCCTAGAGTATTGTACTGTACTGTACTTTGATAGCAATGTAGATATGATGCATACCGCAGTATTTCCTTGTCATAATGATTCCTTGTTCCTGATTAAATAGAGATGTCAAATCCATTCGCATCATTCTCCGTCTAGAGACGGGATTGACAGTCAAACTAAAAAATAGCTCTGCAACCTGCCAGGCTTTATTAGACAAGACATGGGATCATGCTCATCCACTAACTATAACTAAATTCAAAAACAGCTGCTAGGGTCAACGTTTAAAAGGATACCGTACGGTACCGTACCAGCAACAGTGTCTTGGCTATTAGCACCTGCAGTGCAGGATTACCAAGCGGCAGTTTTATAAGCGCGTGATCTGCACCAGACCCCTTTCCAATACTACTGTACATCATTGCAACAGCGGATAGCGCAAGGACATCGATGTCATTTTGCTCTTGTTCCTGTCACTCCTGTTAGCCTCAGAGGATTTTGATCTACACGGCTATACCCCTGTCATGCGTTGAGCCTAAGAAGCAAACTACATCAAGGGCTATCGATGCTGATCATCTGAATGATTGATTGCTGTAAGGACGGACTTAAGCAGTTTTTTTATTTTATTATTTCATTTTTATTTATACCAGTATACGACCCACCATGTCAGTGGTGACAGTGTTCTTTCAGTGAAATCGAAGGGTGTAACAGTGTGGTTTTATGCTGGAGAGATATCCGTACAGCAAACGTCACTCTTGTTATTTCTGTGCCTCGGAGCCCCTGTTATTGATCGTCCATGCCCATGGTTAAAAAAAGCAAAGTGACGATGGCTTCGACTCGACTCAACTCAGTATTCTGGCAAGAAAAAAATACTTAATGTTTCTCCAATGCTTGTCTGTGCCACCCACCCTCTCTGCCTTGGTTTTACTCTGAGAGTGAGACGCAGAGGGGAAATAGAATAAATAGAAAGAGAGGAAGAGGGAGAGGAGAATGAAAACGTGAGATCTATGGCCTGAGGAACTTGCCGGCGTTTCCACCGGGGAACTTGGCACGTTATCCTTAACTCCCCGTTGGATTGGGGCTTATTACAGCAATACCTTAGCCTACCAACAGGGGTTATTTAGTTAACTTGAACCTATCCGGCACTCAATCGTATTGTTTGTAGGTAGGTAGTTATTGGCCTTAACACTGTGTAATGTACAGAGTAGACTTAGTGCAGTGCACTTTCCTCTAATCTACCATGCCAATTTAGGGGAAGGCGCCATCAAGCATTCATTCACCGGAAAGAACCCCCCACAATAGAACGGGGGGAAACCATCACAAGCACCCGCATCCGCATCCCATCCCATCATCCACCATCCACTCCACATCCGACTTGGTTACCTTGTTCTATCTCAACTTTTGGTGTATTGTTTGAGTACTTTTCCTCAACTAGATTAGGAGCTTTGGATATCTCTTTCCATATTCGATCCTGCATCTCCGGCACACATCCTGCCCTTCCTCGGCCCTTTCTCGTTCCTCATCAAATACATCCACTGCTTCACCACCATACTTGACGTTTAACGTCGCTAGTACAGTCGATCACCAGGACCCCTCTTTCTCTCATAAATCAGGACGGACCCATCACTTGGACTATTTTCGTTCGCAAAGGGAGAGCCATACATAAATATCAGACACACCAAGCAGGCCATCTCAGACACCATTGACGAGACGGACTAGACCTTACTTCAGGGCAAGACAAAGGACAGAACCTTGACTGAGTACAAGTTCGTCATCATACCCTTGACTGAGATCCTTGCCCTGTCGCCGGCTAGACTCTAGAGTCCAGACTACCAGTTCTTGCTCCGGCGGCCCAGTTGAATTGGGCAAACCGCCGACTTTCAAGTCACACAAGCATGTTTCAGTTGCTCCATTACTTGCCTCCAGAAGCTTCCCCATAACTTAACTTAATCCATACAGCGGTCTCTGTCTTGATCTGCTCTGATCTACTTGCGCTGCGCTCTTCTGGATCTTCTCCAACGATACAATCTTTAGTAGAACTACATCACTTCTTCCCCCCTCGAACCAACAAAAATTGTATGCACCCTCCTGTTTCCTCTAACTCTACCGGTCGTTCCAGTAATGGTTCTACATATTGTTCTGGTTCTCGACATCCGATCTAGTTCCACTTATTGTTTCTTCTCATGCCCGCTCGGCTCTAACCTTCATTCCGCAGACTAGACCATTTTCAGTCCAAGTCCGTTGTCTACTCATCTTCTCGACTACTACTTATACAACTAGTGTGCTCGATAACATGGCTTGTCAGGACTGAAGCATGTACCATATACTTGACACACCCAATATCGTCATGTAAAATTGTCCATCAATCTCAGGAAAATTGCGTGGACTTATAGTTATCTGGAAGTCGTGCATCATGGACCGGGACCAGGCTACGTGTGTGCCTGCATCTGCCAAACAAAAGGCCCCTGCGAATTCGAATCAGCAAGACGAGGGAAGGGATGATCCAGATCGAAAAAGGAACAACATTCGAAAAAGGACAAAGACGGGATGTTTGAGTAAGTCGTCAGAGTGACCCTCTGTAAGCGCGATATGAGAATAGCGACACTGACCTAAGCTCTTGTGAAGCTTGCCGAAAGCGCAGAATAAAATGTGACGAAGGAAGACCTATATGCAACAACTGCATCAAGTCCAAGCGACAATGCGAGGGTTACAACCAGCGAGTTATCTTCAAACATCCGATGGGTACAATTCAGGGAGGTCCTTATGGCCCTGCGTATTACCCCCATGGGTCTACGCATATTGCTGGAAATTTACAGCCAAAGCCGCCCTCTCAAGGCCTCTTGCCTACGATCGCTCCCAAACCGCCCTCATTTGGCTATGATGGTCACCAACCAGCACCTTACGGGCACTATGCTCATGGACCAGGACCTACACAGCCAATGCCAAATTCTTACGACTTCAACGCTTCAGCAGCTTCCCTACCATATAATCAAGCCAGCGGAATGATGCCCTCCCAACCCCCAATGGCTTACAACAGGGCACCACCAGATCCTCGAAATCAGTATGGCTTGCTCCCTTTCAATGGACAATATGGCCCACCTTATGCAATTGGTGGCCAGGCGGACCCCTTAGCTGTCAAGAAAGGAAGCATGGATACGAGCACAACAGAATCGGATCCTACTATCGATTACGAAGAAGTCGATCTACCAGAAGATGATGCCTCAATGGGTGAATCGGATGATGATACACAAGATCCCCGACAGCTCCTGGGACCTGTTATGAAGCAGTTTAACGGAACATGGGACACGAACGGCACACGAGTGCGAACCTTTTCAACGTTTGCTCAGTGCACTATTTTGTCTGACTATACAGCTACGGCCAGAATAACGGAACTCAAGGACCCTGTGATGCTACAGATTTTCATGCATTTTATCCAGGTCACAGGCCCTAGTATGTCGTTATACGAAAGGCATCCTTTTGATCATACTGGCGAGAACTCTTTCGATCCTACCCCGAAAGGCGCCAACAATCTATGGAGTTGTAAGTTACTCTATAAAGAGGACTGGGTATAGAAACTAACCATCCGTAAGACACCTTCCCCGTCATATCCCTGAATCATCCCGCCTTGCTTCACTCCATGCTTGCCTTGGGTGCTCTGCAAATAGCCAAGTTACAAAACATACCCGCCACAGCCGCAATGAAACACTACCACTTGGCAATCCGAAGGATAGCTAGGAATGTCAACACGCCTCTGAGACGAACGCAGCCTGCAACGTTAGCTGCTACGCTATTATTGTCGTACTTTGAGGTTTGGTCGTCGGACCATACCAAGTGGTGCAATCATCTCTTAGGAGCTCGGATTCTGTTCAGCGAAATACCTCTTAGGGAGATGTCGAGGAAATTCCTCCCAGTCAAACGCTTCAAACAGGCGGAAAAGGATGCACAAAATCGGAATCAGATAGACAGCTTCTTCCCTGGTCTAAGCATACCATCTCAAAGCGAGCTCAACGACCACGACTATGATCTGCTACAAACAATTTCAGGTCAGGACATCACAGCGGAGGACTATGGGCTTGATGAAAATCAAGGTATCGATCTGTCAAATTCGGTGACCGACAGAGACATCGATCATTATGAGAACATGCGAGATTTATTCTGGTGGTACTGCAAAATGGACGTGTATCAAAGTATGCTGGCCGGCACTAGGTTATTGTAAGTTCTCGTACCATCTTCAGATTCTAATCTTACAGCTGACCATTGTAGCATGAAGTACGAGTGTTGGTCTCAGTGTCCACCCCGAGCACCAATATCCAAACTTGAAGCTATGTGAGTGAGAATCATAGCCTGCAAGAGGCTAAGACTAACTTGTTGAATTAAAGATATGGATCATATGATCATTTGATGCTGTTGCTTGGCAGGCTTGCAGACTTCTCTTCCAAAGATATCGCGCGAAAGAAACGAGCGAGTCAAGCGAGAGGCCCGCCACCAGGAGCCGCAGGAAGTTCACCACCACCATTCAATGGTATTGTTCCCACAGATGGGAATTTTCAGGTCCCGAGAGGCTTCACACCGCCAAAGGAGAGTTCGCCGCAAAGCGAGTCTACAGATGATCCGGATTTAGATGAGAGCTATCAGGCCGCTTTGTGCGAATGGGAGTCTATCAAGCGGGGATTTGAAGCATACGAGAGTAAGCTGGGGCCAGAGTTTCAACCGCTCAAGCCTGAATTCTCAGACAAGCGAGACTCGCCATTTGGAATGACTATGCAGTATCGGACATTCTCAGTGGCAGGAATCTGGATGAACTTTTACATGGGAATGATCAATCTTATTCGATGCCATCCCTCTATGCCTCCTGCAGCGATGCAGGCAGCAGGTATGGCAGCGCCTCAGACGGGCCCATACTCAAACAAGCTGGGACGAATAGCAGCTGGTTTGTCGGAAGATGTGTCCCAGGCGACTGAGATTACTACTCTTGTCAGCGCTGCATTCATTGAGAGCTGCTTCTGCCTTTTTGTGGCAGCGATCGAGGTATGTCAATTCTTGCCTGTAAGATGTCGGAGAAGCCTGGCTAATCCTGCATCAGTATCGAGATGAGAATCAACGCTACTGGGTTATACGCCACTTACGCGACATTACTAGGTTGACCGGATGGCAATCAGCAGAACGGATCGCTACGGGATGCGAGTCCTCTTGGATAAAAGCCGCGCAACTTGGCCGTGGTCCTCCTTACATTCGCGCCCCAGAAACCGAACCAGTACCTGTCGCTAGATGGCAAGCGCCGCGGCAAATTGACCGCTTCATTCAAGGGGTTGAGACGGGTGAAATACAACGGCAAATCTACGTACCCAAGGTTGAGCGAGCTCAGTATGCCCTGGGTCTGCTCAGCGTTGAACGAGATTTTGAGGCTCTTGATCTTAAGGATGATAATTAAGAGGTTTATGAAGCGAACGCGTATATATAATAGGGCTACGACGATTTCTTGAACCTTGTGATATAGCGCGCCATCCTTTCACGATTTTGTATCTAGAATGCGCATATGAGCTATTGCACATGACCTTGTTGAAATGGGGAAGGAAATGGAGGAACAGGGATGAAAGCATTGTTCATGAGTCGCATTGGATATGGAGCACTCTTAGAGATTTGGCGGAAGCGCTGCTTGTGGTGAGTACCCGTACATTAATGATATATAATAATCCTCTCTCATGTGGCCGTAACCGCTCTCACCAACGACTCCCGGCAAACATCTTTTGGGGAGCTTGTCGTTGTACGCTGTCAATGCCCTCAAATTTGGGTGTCTCTTGTGTCTATTCGTAATTTCTCTTGATTCATGAGTAACATGTCCTTAGTTGGCTGGCAGCCGCTCCACGACCGAAGCCATCTCCTCGTCTGTGTATATTCTGAAGCCCTTCTCCTTGGTCACGCTTGCCAACTGCACGTTCTTGGAGTCCAACTTCTCCTCCATCACCTGCTTCAATGTCTTGAGAACAAGGGTCTCTGCGTCTGTGAGAGTCAAAGACTATAGAAGCGTCAGTCATTCTGTTGGTACAAAGACGCACTCTAGGGGCTCACCTTATGGTATTCGTTCTGGAGCTCAGCCTGGGCACCTTCCGAGCCAGAGCCGATAGCCTTGGCGTCGTAGCGGTAAAAGGTACCACTAGGCTCAGCGTGGAACAGCTGAGGACCATCCTCGTCGAAGCCAGCAATGAGCAGAGCAACGCCAAAAGGACGACTCATGATAGTCTCCTCTCCTTCAGCACCCTCACCAAAGCGCAGGGCGAGATCGCAGATGGCCTGGGTGCAGCTCTCAACCCGAAGGGGCTCATTGTAGTTGAAAGAGTGCGACTGGCTTTCGACTCGGGCATGCTCGACCATGGAGCGGGCATCGGCCTGGAGACCTGACATGGCACAGCCAATGTGGCGGTCGATCTCGACAATCTTCTCGACGGATGAGGTCTCGAGGAGGGTCGAGGTAACGCGCTTCTCGACGCCGAGGATGACACCCTCGGAGGTGGCTACGCCGATGGCCGTGGAGCCGAGCTTGATGGCCTCGAGAGAGTATTCGACCTGGAAGAGACGGCCTTCGGGGGAGAAGGTATTGATGCCTCGATCTAGCGCAGGGTTAGTCAAAGTTTAAGCAGAACGGAGCAACTGCAGATGCTCATAGAAAAGGCAGGGTGAACATGCCGTATTCAGATCTTGCCATAAACATGTTGGCGGTTTGTGTGTGGTGATGATAGCTAGACTAGAAAAGGGCGGAGGATTCCTGGTTTATAAAGAGGTCAAGTTCGTGTGTAGAACTTTCCGAGGCGAAATGACAAGTTTGTTTCGCAGAATAGAGCCTAAGTCGCCGTGTGGAGGAGTCGTGATGGGCGGGAGTGGGAAGGCTGAAGGAGTGAGAGTCAATGGATGGATGATGGGACTGATGCGAGCTCTGGTGGAGTTGCAGGCAAGCAGTCCGCCTACGTAGCCAGCCGCACACGCTGCAACAGAAGCTGGAGCCTTCCAGTTTGTTAGTGGACGGTTACTGTACTGTTTAGCCACAGTTTCACCGCCACACATCAATATGTTGAACAACCTAAGATCAGATTAAATCAGTTCAGCTCCAATTCTATATCTAAGGTAGCATAAATTAATAAGTAATAAACCTGATTAAGTTTAATCAATGGATACGTATACATCTAGATTTACTATACTGACTAGTATTATTAGCTATCTTGGGTATTTACCTACTAAACGCCCTGCATAATTGTCTTTTGTCGCTATCCGCAAACAAATAACTTAACCCCACGTCACGTCGACCGGGCCTCGTCGCGCGTTTCAATTGGGCACAAACACTTACAGCTCCCCCAAATCAACAACTCTAAGCTAGGGGACGTAGACTAGTAGACTACAGTACCTACCACTCACTCACTATATCCGCGACTACAGCCCCCCTCAACTCTGGCCCAAGACTTCAATCCTTGAGGGCTTCTTCTCCTTCTTCTCACAGATGTAGTCCTGCTCAACAATGTCTTCCGGCGCACCACGACCATCGGGCCGAACAAGCGCCAACGACTACCGCGACGAAAGGCCCCGCGTCTCAGCACCCAACCTCAAGAGCGAGCGCTCCGATTCTCGCAAGGGTCCTTCACCTCAGCCCAACTTTTCCGGTGCTCATAAGCGTTCGGCTTCAGGTAATCCAAGGGCTACGAGTCGTCATGATGAAGAGCGACGCTTCGAGTCACGGAGGGTCACGGAGCGCTCCTTTGAAGCTCACCTTGAGCGAGCGGTCCCGCGAAACACGAGCCCAGAACGAGCACATCGACGAAATACTGCTTCAGAAAGTAGGAATCCGTCAAAAGCACCCAGGAATGATATACCAGACGCTCGGCAGTCAAGAGCTGAGACTCCACAGGGTTCGTCTCTCATCTCTAAACCAACGCCCTCAAGAACTCAAGACTGACTGTTTACAGCACCATGGAACCCCGAAGTGACCCTCCTACCTCATACGACAGCACCCTTAGCCTCTCGAATATCCATACCCCCTCTCGCATCTACCATACCACAAGCGCCCCAGCCAAAGCCCTTGGGCGAGCTAAGCTTAGAGCTTCAAGAAGCTGCTATAGTAGAGGACCTCCTCTTTGTGTTCATGGGATACGAAGGACAGTACATCAGATTCGCCAAAGGATACAACCCCAATGAAGAACGAGACAGATTATCAGGACCCAGTTTCAGAACGCTACCTGGCCTTGATCCGAGTCTGCAGGACCTGACTCAATCAATGCTCAAGATGGCAACATATTATTCTGCTCTCGAGGCTTTCGTCGATGTCCAGAGCCGAGAGGAGTTTGGTGCTGTGAACCACGCTCTTTGCGCATCAATACGCAAGTTTCTACAAGATTACCTTGTCATGATCGCGCAGCTCGAGACACAATTCCTCACTAGCGACACATTCACTGTCCATGTGCTCAACATCCATACCATGTCCACCAGCCAGATGATGCTACAACTTTACTCACTCGCTCATGAATTACTCAAAAAGAACGCTCTGCTGGACGATGAGACCGATGAATCTGAGGATAGTGCTGATGACTTCGAGAACATCCTTGAGAGGCTTCAAGACGGAGGCGATTTAATGCCAGGAAACATGACTGGCAAAAAGATATGCAAAGGCGGCGTGGTTCTGGGTTTAGTCACAAAACGTCTGGAGTCTCTATCGGGTGACCCGTCAGCTCGGGCGTTGCTAACAACTCTGCTTCGAGATGCTAGCAAGCCTTACATGGCTATGCTTAATGGATGGCTCCATCATGGTTCGATCCATGACCCCCATGCAGAATTCCTCATTAAGGAGCAGAAGAGCATCCGTCGTGAAAGGCTCGAGCAAGATTATACCGATGAATACTGGGAGAGAAGATACACAATACGAGATCATGACGTTCCGCCCCAACTCGAGGGCGTCAAGGACAAGGTGCTGTTAGCTGGAAAGTACTTGAACGTCGTCCGTGAATGCGGCGGCGTTGATGTTAGTAAAGTTGCGAAAGATGTCCCAACCTCCTTCGACGACAATCGATTCCTCGAAAACGTCAACAACGCATACGCTCATGCCAACGAATCCCTCATGCAACTACTTCTTACAGCTCACTCACTACCTGCGCGTCTACGCTCTCTTAAGCACTACTTCTTCCTTGACCCATCAGACTACTTCTCCTACTTCCTCGAGCTGGGCGCTTCTGAACTGCGCAAACCTGTCAAGTCTGTTAACACCGGCAAGCTGCAGTCTTTGCTGGATCTTGTTCTGCGTCAGCCCGGAAGTCTTGTCTCCCTTGATCCGTTCAAAGAGGATGTCAAGGTCGAGATGAATGAGACTATTCTCACAAAGGCTCTGCAGCGTGTTGTTAATATCACCGGTATTGAGCAGGGTGAGGCGCTGCAGCCTCTTGCTAATCAACCAGTCGATAATGACAAGAATGCTGTGGGCTTTACATCCCTGCAGCTCGATTATTCTGTCCCATTCCCCGTCTCACTCGTTATTAGTCGAAAGACCGTCTGGCGATATCAAGCCCTTTTCCGTTACCTCCTCTCCCTACGCTACCTAGAGTCGCAACTCTCGACTACTTGGCAAACGCAGACTCGAGGCATCAGCTGGGCACACAAAGGCGCTTTGAGAAAACTCGAGATATGGAAGCGACGCGTATGGACGCTTCGTGCCCGTATGTTGGTCTTTGTTCAGCAACTACTCTACTTCTGCACAGCTGAGGTTATCGAGCCAAACTGGAACAAGTTCATGTCCCGCTTAAAAACGAAGGATGAGGACGTGGATTCAAGCGCAGGAGTTTCGACGCGGACTGTCGATGAGCTTATGCAGGACCATGTTGACTTTTTGGATACATGTCTCAAAGAGTGCATGCTCACCAATAGCAAGCTACTAAGAGTAAGTCTTGTCTGGATACTCAGATAGTTTTCAAGCATAACTAACTTACCCCTTTCAGATCCACTCAAAACTCATGCAGACATGCACAATCTTCGCCGCCTACACAAACTGGCTCACCCGTGAGCTCGAAAAGTCAGACCCAGACCTTTCAGGCACCAACAAGCCCACAACCATGACAGCAGACCAGTGGAAGCGCTTCCAAATGACCAAGACAGTACAGCGTGGCTCTACGTCAGCCGCTGGGGACTCTGCCGGGAATGGCGAAGCAGACACCCGTATTGATAATCTTTTTGAGATTATTCGCAAATGGGAGGGCAACTTTAGTCGTCATCTGCAAATTCTGCTTGATGCGCTCAATCACTATGCTGCGACAGAGACAGTGGTGTTGCTAAGTCTTTGTGCGCGCCTCAGTACTGCGAACCAAGGAACAGAGTATGCCGGTCTGCGGCAGGAAGAAGAGTCGACTTAGGATCTAGAAATCTGTCAGACAAAAAGGCTTGATAGCAGAGAGGCGTTAAGGGGTTAGTAGGTTGGCTGGGTTCATTGTAAAACTAAGATACCACCGAATTGTTCAACCTTGGCAGTCAGTCATCTGAGCATTTCAGCGATATGAGAAGCACGTGCTTAAATCGTTAATTGTCTATATCGTAAGGCCCCATTTGCCAACCCACTGGAAAAACCGGGGTCCCAGTTACGCCGCGTAGCAGATCCCAGGATTGTATTTTGTAGTATCGCATGCCACTCAACGCTCAAGCCGCCCAGCCGATGAATCCCATGATGCAAACCAATAATAATATAAACCATCTCGTGAGAGCCCAGTATAGCTTTGTCCCAGAACGAATCAAGTAGCCTGTAAAAGTTTGCGCACTTGCGCCCAGGATGATGCCACTCGAGCCTCACTGAAAGTGAGCTGAGAAGTCCGTAAGAAAGAGAAATAGAAGTAAGGAAAAGTCACACCAAAAACTCCTGTCTCATACGGTCATTATTGCTCCATGAACCGGATCCTTTCGTCACTCATTTGAAAAGACTTCGCAAATCCATCAACTTTTGCCTGGCCGCCTCCGCCTTATCTAACGTCCTGTTCTGACCATCCATGCTCAAGCTGGCAAGCTTCATCTTCTTCTCCTGAAGCTCCAGCATTTTCTCCTCGAAACTGTCCCTCATAATGTATCGAACGGTGCGAACAGGTCGTTTCTGTCCCAGTCGGTGGACACGGTCGATAGCCTGGGCCTCGGCCGCTGGGTTGTACTGCGGTTCCATCACGTATACACTGTTTCCAGCAGTCAAGTTCAGACCCAGTCCACCAGCCATAATGGATACAAGAATCACATGGACACTGTTGTCCTCTCGGAATCTATCCATAGCTGTGGTCCTTTGCGTGCGGCTCATACTTCCGTCCAGTCTAGTGAATACAATATTGTTGGCATTGAGAGCAAGCTCAATAAGATCCAGGTGAGATGTCCAGCCAGAGAAGACAACTGATTTGAATGGGGGTTCGTTGGGGTTTGCCTCACTCGCCGCTTTCGACTTGAGGAGATCTTCGATTAAAGCACGGGTCTTGGTATGAGGGCCGTCATACTTGTCGAAATTCTTGACAGAGTTTCGAGACTTCGGCTTGGCTGGACCATCATGCTCCGCGTCCACCTCCCTTCGGTGAAGCTGAACGAAGGCATGTCTCACGTATGCATTGCAGACTGGGCAATTGCCGCTGTTCCCGCCAGGTTCTGTCACCGACTCGACCCGTTCCTTAAACGTCCTGATGCAAGTTCGGCAGATAACATGGAAGCAAGGCGTCATGAAACCCAGGATGTCATCTTGTCCTTCCGCTTCGATGTTGGAGCTCTCGTTTGAACCAAGCTTCCTGCTGCATTCTATGCATGCGTCGTTGTTAGTCTCTTGCATCAGGGTGAACATCTCATGTGCCTTTTGCTCGGAAAGTGCTGGCTTGTTGTCTTCGTCGTCGTCGTCATCGACGTCGATTGCCATCTCTGCGGACATTCCTTGCAATACATCCAAGTCAGCATCATTAAGCAAATCTTTGCCGTGCGCACACAACAGTCGAAGCCGCAAGATTGCTTTGAGAATATGTATATAGGTGTTGCCGCCGAGTGCCTGACCGTTGTGAGTTCCCGCAAGCACCTTGACTCGATCCTGCGCGTTCTTTGCGAACAACTCGTAGATACTGCGTTCTTCTGGGCTAAAATCAAGTTTGACGACAAGGTCCTCTCGAGGAGGCAGGTCGATTTTGTCTTTCAACCGGCGTAGCGTGATTGTGTCAACCAAGATTCGTAGTTTGGGCACAATCTCGGGATCGCATGCCTTGAAAGGTTCCACAATGTATCGGAGGAACTTAGTTCGATCGTGGAAAGGATGAAGTCGAAGGAACGCGAGGAGAGCCGCCAAATCGTCTAGCCGGTTCTGTACAGGCGTACCGGTAACAGCCCACCGTCTGTCCGCTTGCAGTCTACAGATGGCTTTGAATTGGAGAGTGCTGTGCTCGCGAATCATATGGGCTTCGTCCAGCACAATTCTGAACCATCCAATCTGTTCCAGGGGGTGTTGGCCTTCCTTTCCCTTTCGACGAGAACTGAGCTCATTCGATACAGAGCCGTATGTGGTAATTACAAGATCGAATGTTGCAAGTCTTGCCGGGTCTTTGATTCTGTTTGGGCCATGGTAGATGTGATAGCTGAGAGCACCAGGCCGGATGTGCTGCTTGATTTGCTCCTCCCAGTTCGTTACCGTACTGAGAGGACAAACGAGCAAAGTAGTCCTTGCATTTTTCATCAGGGGCGTTAGAGCGAGGGTAGGCTGCTGCGATAGAACCTCGTGCTTGGTCGGTTTCTGCTCTGGTGCTTCTGGCTGGACGGGCGCCTGTTGCTCCCAGGCATAGGCCGCCTCGGTGGAAGTCGTAATTAGCGACAGGATGCTCAGTGTTTTGCCAAGACCCATCATGTCAGCCAAAATTCCTCCTCGAGTTTCCGCTGGTGGCTTGGCTTGATTCTGCCCAGTGATGACGTTGAAGTATACTTTTTGTCCACCGTTTCCCCATTTGCCCTGCCAAAAGGAAACCATAGTCTTTTCCTGAGCCTGGACCTCGCGCGTTTTTTCCTTGGTCATCATGAAGAACAAACCTTGTTTCTGGTGCTTGAGTAAAGGCGTCAAAATGTGAGAACTGGGGTCCATCTCCGGTAAATCATCGTTTCGTGTGAGGGAATCGAACACGCCCATAACTTCTGAACGAATCTCCTCCACGGTACGGTTGGTAAAGGTGCTTCCATGAGAAGCCGTTTGGCCGTCGTGAACAGGGTTGGTCGGATAAGACCTCGGGGGTGGAGGACGATATTCAAGAACGTGCGGGTTTTGAACTCGAATGCCCTTTTGGACGAGGTAAGGTGCTAGCAACTTCTGGCCGAATTTGCCCAGGTGTGCACCTACATTCCTGGCGTACTTGATCGGTCCGTACATAACAATATCGAGGTCGTAGGATCGTGAGGTCGGTTGACCAGGCTCCTCGCCAGCCTTCTTAGGCTGGGGCGGAATTCGTACATCTGTCCTGAGGTGGATGTTTGAATCGAGGAGAGGAGCAACAGCTCTGGCGCTTTGAGTCTCGACCAGACCAATGATCTGCCGTGTGTGGTCATATGCTTGTATCTTAAACGAGGGATCATTCATCTGGCGCTTGAGCACAACTTTGATTGCAGGTTGATAGCCTGGACCCCAGATGCTCTGCGCGCCCGGCTTAGGTGAGGGAACTCGAGTACAGCCCAAGCGAGCCTTGATCATTCCATAGCATACTTCTTCTTCTCGGGGATCTTGTACGACGACATCATCATCGTCGTCGTTTCCTAGTCACGTTAGCAAGGGTCTCGGGGTGGTTTCAAGAGGTAGGGGCTTACCGCTAGTAAGGTCGACTGTCATCATGGAAGGTGAAGCGGTCGCACTGTTAGCTTCCTTGCGTTTGTCTGTAACATATTGACCCAACATGCCGCCTCCACCCTGGACCGGAGGAGTCATGAATTGATGCACCCCATCGCTATCCTCGGTTCTCCGTCGCTTTGGCTGGGGAACCACAGAGCGATGCTGAACGTTATTCATGCGCTCAATAAGGTTACCTGTGCCGTTAAACCCGTTTGCATAACTACTACCTGGAGTGGACGATCGGCTAGAGGGGCCAGCAGATGGAGTATCATTGGGGCTTGAGAACTGAAAGACCATTGAGTTGTTACTGTTCATGTTCATCTGAGGTCGCTGTTGGTAGCTTTGATTCTGCTGCAAGGGAGAAGGTGAAAATTGCCCATGCGCGGTGTTTGCAAGGTTTGGACTTGAAGCTGCTCTGTGATTTGGCTGCAACAAGGCGGCCGGGTTCCATGGTGGAACACCGCTTGCGGAGCGAGATGGCTGGCCTGAACTAAGGTTAGGCATAGAAGATGAAATGAATTTGGAGGTGAAAAAGGTAGCTGGTAAAATAAAATCAAAATGATCAATATGTGGTAAAGAACTTACCATTTGTAGCCATCTCTTTATGGTGGCCGCGGGTGGCAGGCGGCTACTTGCAGGATGCAGTTGGAGAAAGGTGTTGGACGGATCAGTTATATGAGAAGAGGTTCCGCGCTCATGAGAAAGATTGCACCGTGAGGTGATATTAGGTATCTATAAGATACGGAAAATGAAAAGAAAAAGGCAAGGAAATTGCAAAGGCGAAGCAATGCGACGAGAGGCGAGGCGATGGGATGATAAGCCGCCTATATTCTTTATCAGGGACGAGGGGCAAGAGGAGGAACAGGGAACCCCAGTTTCACGGGACAAGATGAACGGGAATATGAGATGGAGAAGCGAGAGCCTCTATAGTGGCTGAGTCGAGGTCGAGCCGAGCCTTGATATCATTTAGAAGGAAAAGAAAAAGAAGGGAAGGAGGAGGAAGAGGAAGAGTCAGGCAGTGGAGGGATTAGGTTGAAGAAGTTTGTATTGTATTCTGCTGTGCTCTTCTTTTCTCTGCTGGGTTGGGTTGCGCTGTTGCTGTGCCTGTGCTTGTATGTATGTAGATTTGGATTTGGGGAAGCACGTCCCCCTGGCGCGTGACAAAGCGTGACTTTCACACTCAAGATTCGAAAGTGCAGTGGTCACGCAGCAAGAAGTTCGCCAAAAAGGTGGGCACATTCTGCCTATCTCGGTTTAGCTTCAGGCGCCCAGCGTGGGCTGCGAGCACATGATCAACGACGGGGACGCATTTCGAGGCTTTTTCTCCCTCTCAATTCTGACTACATATCAACGAGATTGACTAAAGGGACCAGTAATAATGGTTACCTTTGTAATGTATGGATCTAATAATGGGTCACTACACTCCTGATGTGAAAAATAATCAAGGAATTACAAGTCAATCCCTGATATATAAAACACTAACACACCGAGTGAGTGGTTCAACTAATAACATGAATCTATAATTACATTAACCAATTGTTGAATATAAATATCCATACTAGTCTCATTCTGGACGTGGCTATTTCTGGGTTTCAAGAACCCTCAAAACACGCAAACAAGTAAAGAAAGTTAAGCAATCTACTGTTTTTCCGATGTCGAGGTTGAGATACCTATGGAGATGTACGTCCTCTAATAGGTACCCCATCTTCAATCCATCATGGACCGTTCATGATATTGACCGAACTTTTAATTTGGATAAACACTACTGCGCAAGACAAATTGTAACCATATACTGAGTATCATGATATTAGTAATTATAAAAAATCACAATCTTTCTGTCAATGCCATCATCCAATTCGACATACAACGTTTTTTTTTATTAGCTGTACCACCACTAACAATTTATACTGGCACCTCAATCGAATTTTTGTGGATGAGCAAAGTGCCCCGCCATTTCGCCCACCTTCCTTGTTGCTGAATTGGATCCCCCGCTAAACCTCCACGTCAAGCCTCATCCAGTCCTTTTATCGACTTCACCTCTTCGGCCATCGTATCAGCTCGACACCGAGCTTCAGACGGGTCTTCTAGCATTGTTAATTGCATCTTTCTACTGCGTAGAGGCTCCTCCGATCTTCACGCAGCTATGGACATCACCAAATTTGTTGTCCAGGGCCGCGACCAGGCTCTCCTCTACGGCGATTACTCGACCTACCACAAGAGCTGTACCAAGCGTCTGCTATCTTGTCGAAAGAAGCTGGGCATTGCCACTAGAAACCGCGGCAAATTTCGCGATCACGAAAAGGTTACGGCTGAGCAGATCGCCCAGAACCACGAGTAGGCACAATCTGACTATTCAACCGCAAACTGGCCTGACAATAGTTTAGATATGTCCATTTACTTCTCCTTACGAGTGAACGAGCTTGGGCTCAGACTATGCAGATGAAGTCTGGTCATGCTAGCGACACCAAGGGAATTACGGGCCGAACTCGATCGCACATCGCCTCCCGTCTTATCAAGGCCACCCGCGCTGCTGACGAGCTTGTCGAAGCCCTCTCTCAAACCGATGTATCCGGCGCCTCTCAAACCGACCTCCTTGAGGCCAACGCTTATTCCTACCTTATCCGCGGTACCGCTGCTTTCGAGAAGCAAAGTTGGGAAGCGAGCTTGCAAAGTTATGCGGCGGCACGTGTCATCTACAGTGCGCTGGCAACCGCCACCACCGGTGATCTCTACAAGGACCTGCTTACCGAAACCATCGATCCCTCCATTCGATATGCCGCCTACCAACTCAAAACGCCCCGAACTGTTCCGATTCCTATTATTGCACGAAAGGCCTTCCCTCAATCCAACGCCAACCTTGTCAAACAGATCAACGACATCGATCCCACCATTCTCAAGTCGGAGGAAGCAAAAGCAAAAGACGGAATTGCTAGCGCTGAGGGCGCACCTCAGACTTTGACCTGGAGGTCTCGAGAGGTCAACATTGAGGATGCGCAAATTGCGATGGCTTGGGGTGCTGTACTGGCTGCGCAGGAACGACTGGCTTCTGATCTTGCCGAACCCAAAGGGCGAGGACCTTACGAGCTAGCTGGCGCTTACGACGAGATTCTTATGCTTAGCCAAGACGCTGTTGATGCAACAAAGCAAGCAATCGATGAGATGAGAGCCGAGGGTGTGGAGCAGGGCGACGCTCGAATGCAGAGTTTGCAAATCACACGTACCGCGGTCAACTTCGAAACTATTAGCTGGAGAATTGGCCGCAGCCGGGTTTTGACAGGAGAACACGATGGTGCACTTGACCAGTATGGCTCATCGAGAAGGGCAAAGAGCAAGGCAGCCCAGGAAACTGTCAGGGAGAAGGACATCCCAACAGGAAAGAAGCTGGCCAAGCTGAAGGAAAAGGTTGCTCTGTATGACGGAATACTACAGAACATTGAATCCATCACGGAGCTACCTGGTGTGGCTAATGACCAGGGGCTCGCTAAGCAGATCGCCGCCTACGTTAAATATTTCGAGGCTCTCAAGTAAGTCGCAAACCTTTACCCGCTGCTCAACTTGGTAACTTGACTAACATCGATTCAGGGCGCTGGCTATTGCTCGCTCCCATGCAACCTCTGGGAAACCTGCCGATGCGCTCGCTCTTATCAACCACGCCGACGGTCTTGTTGAAGAGTCTCAGTCCAACATACCAGCGTCTGATGGGTCATCAAACAAAACTCCCCTGAGCCTATCTGTTTCTGCCCAAGATGTCGAGTATCTACAGAACCTCCTCAACGGCGAGCTTCAGCGTCACCGTGCCATTGTGCACGTCGACACTCTTCGCAAGAACCATGAGCTGAGTGTATCGGACGCCGTCAAGCGACCTCTTATCGAAACCCAGAATCACTACCCCACTAGCGGCGTCAATCTAGATCACATCGTTGAGTTCCCTCCCAAGCTCGCCGCTATCCCCGTGAAACCCATCTTCCTCGATGTAGCATGGAACTACATTGACTACGCCGGCAAGGCTCCCCAACAAGAATCAACGCCTGCTAAGGCCGAGGCGCCCAAGACAGCGGAATCGCCAGCTCCTCAGCAAGCTAAGAGAGGTTGGTTTGGATTTGGAAGATCATAGTCAAATAAACTTGGCGAATCGAGATCGCAATGTCGTTAGCACGTTTTCCACATATACACTTTCAATTCTCTGTTGAATGTCTGATAACAACCCTTGATCCATGCTCAGCGCCCAGTCTCATTCTACTCCATTCCTGTAAGAGACATGACATTGGTTCCCAACGTAGCTTGGTTCGTGACCGATACAACGTTGTTTGTTTACTGTCCCAAATGATATCCTTGCTGTAGCACCCATCTTCGTTCTCACAGCCTCAGCTTAGGTTGCAATTCGACTTTGGCCTTGATCGCAAGATGCTTGTCGAGCCTCTTCACCAAGCGGCCCAAGCTCACTGATTTTTCTTAGCCTCGTTTCCATTCTGATTCCAAACCGACGTTCATTTCGTCCTTTATTGTTTTTCTGTATTTCTACTCACCTCAATACTTTCTTTTACTCAAAAAATGGATCATGGCCCAATGTTAAACTCATCCCTAAACAAATGGCAGCTCAAGCCCTCAACCTCAATGCACCCTTATCCAGCAGCTGTAATCGCAATCGCAATTGTCCTCGCCGTTGTTTCTCTTTTCATCTCCATCCTCCGTCAACTTCTTGAACGACGTCTCTCGCAGCGCCGCGGCTGGTTTCTCAACACCACATACCCTCCACCCTCTCCAGCAACATCTTCATCAGGCGGCAGCAGCAGAAGAAGCAGAAAAAGGAAAGAACGAAAGATTCGGCCCGTATCTGAGCGCGAAATCGAGTCTCGGCAACTTCTGTTTACAGATGCTGCTAATCAAGGAGAGCGAGTCCCGCTTCGAAATCCAGATGAGCGCGGATCACTGTATGATACATTTCAGTTACCTGGCCCACACGCCTCGAAGTTAAAACCTGCGCGGTCAATGATGGAGTTGAATGGAGGTAATCCGCTAGAAGGCATAGGAGAGAAAGAACAGAAGAAGGCGAAGACGATTCATTGGCATGGTGTCAATAGACTTAATACTGCGTGGGGATGGATGTCATGACGCTCTACGATCACTTTAATCTTTGCTTAAACCACCAATCGTCTAAAAACGACAAAGCCTCGATTTGTCCAGGGAGCGATAACTTAAACCCAAACAATATTCTACTTAGTCTTAATTAAATAACATTACATCACTTGAGAGCAACCGTATGTAGTAAATATCGTTTGAGGGGGGAAGTGTGATTAGTTCTACCTATGAAAGGCTAGTCATGATACATATATTCAACATGATCCCCCATTGCGTGACATCATCTCGAAAAAAAACAACCAAAGATATCTCTCAATAGAGGTTTTAAAGCTCCAACGCCTGGTCCGCCAACCCTGAAACAAGATATGGGTAAAAAGTGTAAAAGCGGCTGGGCGGGATATGAATACAGTGAAATACATGAGGAGATCAAGGTATCTGAGCCGCACAGATCCCTACTCCTCGGATATTGTAACAGTTTTTTATAACACAGATCAAGTCATTTAAGGCTTGTTCTCATCCTTCTTCTCACCCTCCTGAGACTGCTCAGAAGAAGCCTGCTCGCCGCTGCCCTCGCTGCGGGCCTTGTGCATCTTGTCGAAGAGGTTCAAGCTAGCAACCTGGAGCTCATCGGTCTTCTCCTTGATCTCGGCGGCGGTGGCGGTACCCTCACCGGAGAGGTTCTTGGCGACGAACTCACGGAGGGTAGTGATCTTCTCCTTGATGGAGTCGGCCTCGGTCTTGTCGAGCTTGTCGGCGTACTCGTTGAGAGCACGCTCAGTGTCGTTCAGGACGCTGTCGGCACGGTTGGCAGCCTCAATGGCGCCCTTGCGCTCCTTGTCAGCCTCAGCGTACTTCTCAGAGTCCTCGACCATCTGCTCAATCTCGCTCTCAGAAAGACCGGAACCAGAAGCAATGGTGATGGACTGGTCCTTGTTGGTGGACTTGTCCTTGGCGTGGACGTGGACAATGGAGTCAGCGTCAATGTCGAAGGTAACCTCGACCTGAGGGACACCACGGTGGGCAGGGGGGATGCCAACAAGCTGGAAGTTTCCGAGAAGCTTGTTGTCTTTGACGAGCTCACGCTCACCCTGGTAGACCTTGATCTCGACGGCGGTCTGGAAGTCGGCGGCGGTGGAGAAGACCTGGGACTTCTTGGTGGGGATGGTGGTGTTGCGGTTGATCAGACGGGTGAAGACACCACCGAGGGTCTCAATACCGAGGGACAAAGGAGTAACATCGAGGAGGAGAAGGTCCTTGACCTCACCGGAGAGAACGGCACCCTGAATGGCGGCACCAATGGCGACAGCCTCATCGGGGTTGACGGACTTGGCGGGGTCACGGCCGAAAATGCCCTTAACGGACTCGGCAACCTTGGGCATACGGGTCATACCACCAACAAGGATAACCTCCTGGATCTCCTTAGCGGAGAGGCCGGCATCCTTGAGAGCCTTGCGGACAGGCTCGATGGTGCGGCTGATAAGAGGGTCGACCATCTTCTCAAGCTGAGCTCGGCTGAGCTTCATGTTGATGTGCTTGGGGCCAGAAGAGTCGGCAGTGATGAAAGGAAGGTTGATGTCGGTGGAGAGAGAAGAAGAAAGCTCGATCTTGGCCTTCTCAGCGGCCTCACGGATACGCTGGATAGCCATGCGGTCACCAGACAGGTCAATGCCAGAAGTCTTCTTGAAGTCCTGGACAAGGTGGCGGACAAGGTGGATATCGAAATCCTCACCACCAAGGTGGGTGTCACCGTTGGTAGACTTGACCTCGAAGACACCGTTCTGAATCTCGAGGATGGAGATATCGAAGGTACCACCACCAAGATCGTAGACAGCGACAATACGGTCGGCCTCCTTCTCAAGACCGTAGGCAAGAGCGGCGGCGGTAGGCTCGTTAACAACACGGAGGACGTTGAGGCCGGCAATCTGACCAGCGTCCTTGGTGCTCTGTCGCTGAGAGTCGTTGAAGTAGGCGGGGACGGTGACGACGGCGTTCTTGATGGGCTTGGAGAGGTAGGCCTCAGCGGTCTCCTTCATCTTGTTGAGAACGAAACCACCGATCTGAGAGGGGGAGTAGTTCTGGCCACGGGCAGCGACCCAGGCGTCGCCGTTGGTGTGCTGAACAATCTTGTAAGGAACCTCCTTGATATCACGCTGGACCTCAGCATCCTTGAACTTTCGTCCTATTAATCGCTTGGTAGCGAAGAGGGTGTTCTCTGGGTTGACGACGGCCTGGCGCTTGGCAGCGACACCGACGAGTCGCTCGCCGTCCTCGGCGAAAGCAACGACTGAAGGAGTGGTTCGGGCACCTTCAGAGTTCTCAATGATGCGAGGAACCTTACCCTCCATGATAGCGACGGCAGAGTTGGTAGTACCAAGATCGATACCGATCACGGCACCCTGAACCTTGCCCTCAGACTCAGTGGACTCATAGCGAGCGAACTTGGAGGCCAGAGGAGATCGGGTGAAGGCAGCCGATCGAGCGGCAAGAGGGGAAGCTCGGGGAAGCTGAAGTGAATGTCAGTACAATGCGGGATGAAGGGCAATATTGCATTCATTGCGGTGTAGCGGGGTGACTTACAGCTCTCGACAAACGCGAAGCCAACATCTTGATTATGGAAATATGGGTATAGAGTACAGGAAAAGAAAAAGGATGAAGGCGCGAGTCGGAGAGTAGATGGGGGATGTGGTATTTTACAGGATTGAGTATGAATAGAGATGATGGAATCGAGCGGAACGAATTTTTTACCTCGAGAAAAGCTCTTTCCCCCGGTCAGTCATAGAAGCCGAAGGAAAGAGGCAAGCACTGTGGCGTCTCCACTACCGGCTAGGTTCGGACCATGGTTGTTCCCCAAAGGACCCACCCCGAACCTACCTGAAAGGTCTCGCAAAGTCGATAGACGGAAGGTCTACCGATGACGGCGATATTGAGCAATTACAAAAGACATACACAAAGAGTGATTGTTAATCGCACGGGGAGTTGAATTGACTCTACGTCTATTCTACACGTCGTTACGAGCTATCAATTGATACCGTCACAATTGGCAATAGCGATAACTGTCCGGTTGCATGTCCGATTCTGCGGAGCCAATGGGGACCAGCAATCGCCGGACGCGGTGCAAAGGCCCGCGCTGGATGCAAGGTATTAGTGGGAAGTGCTTCTCACGGACCCCATTCCCCAGAAATGGCTGATAAAAAGCTTTGCCGCACGTGATGATGAGTTTCGGGTTTACCGGAAAAGTCACGGCTTTCATTCGGTCATGCGAGATAAATAGTAAGTCATGACGCCTGCAGCTTTACCCATCATATATCTACTAGGTCAACCCATCTAGCTTTGGTGACGGCCAAATAGCCGGTGTCATGATAGCTCTTGGTACACAGTATACTTACTTTTACTGAGTGGATGACGGCATGAACAGACAGCATATAGTCTTTCTTACCTTGTTGATAGTCTCAGCCATAATGCTCTTTTGCTTGCCCAAAGTAGATATGCGATAAGCGCTTGCCATCGATTACAGTTATTGGCCGAAAATAATGTTTCTGATGCGTCTACCAGACCTTACGCCATAACGTCAACAGAGCTCCGTCATTCGACACCAAAACCATGAAGCCTAGTGTAGTCAATGCCTGTCCAAGGGGCTATAAATCTCTTATGACAAGCGAACCATGTCGACTTGACGCTTTCCTACTACGTACATCTGGCTAAGACTCTACTCCCTTGTTTTTGCCTTTGCCTTCCACCGTGCCATGTGAGGCTTAGATATTCCACTTTTAGAACTACCTTACACAGAGGCTTGGTGTTTTACTGCAGAATTTATCGATATATTCAACCAAGATGTAGGAAACATTTCGCTTAAAATCGCGTATCTGATTTTGGATATATCACGTCAAGACTCTCGTCAAGGCCTTGCAAGATTTAGTCATTTCTTGAGTATACACTCTAGCATTGCAGCAAAGATCGTGAACAAATAAGCGAATAGCTGCCATGGGGCGCTGGCTAAACGCGTATTCTCTTTAATTAGAAGACTTGGGAGCTCAAGTCATGTATATTCCGGGCTTCGAGAAATGATTCATCATCATGACAGCTCAAAATGGTCAAAATATCGTTGTAGTTAAAACACGAGCCACAATCAACTTTTGTGGCTCGTGCCGTCTAGTCCCCCGGCCCACGGGTTGTGATATTCGATAACCCAATTGTCACTGTGCCAAGACCCAGTAAACGTCGAGATCAGTAGCTTTGATAAACAAACTACCGTAGTAGGAAAGCGGGCTCCTGTAGACGGGAGCCGACCTCAGACTTGGGAAGACGGGAATGATCTGATGGATGAGATTTTAATACATGGCTACCTAATTAAAGCTCAAACACGGTCTTTCAAGAGCTCACGGCTCGGTAAAAAATTAGTAACCGTTGAACGCGCGCGCGAGAGTGCCAGGGCATGACGTTCAATTAGAAAGAAAAAACGACGTGGCTGGGCTGGACTGGGCTTAGGGGACGTGCAACGCAAAGCAACGCAACTTTAATCGATTCGATGCCGAAATATCCCATCTCCTCTACTCTACAAACAAAACACCCTCGTTATTACTTTTCATCTCGACTCTCATCCATCCTGATCGTTTGCTCTTGAATTTACAGAGCTATTATTCGTTGCTTCTGCGATCATTTGTTGCCATGCAATAAACATACAAACACCGACAAAATGCCCGCCCTTCCTCCATCGACGACGATACCCTCAGGGCATCATCACACTCTCGCAGTCCGCCAAAACGACGACTCAAGTACATCATTCACCGCCATACCAACAGCCTACAAGAGCGCCAGTACATCCCTCCACCCTGGCGCCGTCGCGGGTATCGTTCTGGGTTCCGTAGCAGCCTTCCTCCTTCTCCTATACATCATCTACATGCTTCTGCATCGTGGTCCCGTCGGGAGGCCCATGGGCGACGGTGCTTCCACTGTGGCATCAGGCTATCCTATGAGCACCGTGACAGGCGACACGTCCACGTATTTGAGTTTCCGAAGCAGGAGGGACCGCAGACCGAGGAACAGATCCCGCAGCAGGGCTACATCCAGATCGAAGAGGACACGATCTCGTACGACGGTGCAGTCGAGGGACAGAAGCCGCAGGAGAACATCTCCCCTCATGACCGAAAGCCAGGCCTCGCGCGTCATTGTCGATCCGCCCGCTCCACGCTTCGTTCAGGACTCGATGATTTCATCTGACAACGAGATCGTGGTGGAAGAGGAGCACAGCGTTTCCACGCCACCGCGCCGCTCGCGACGACGTAGCCAAGATCGGTATCGGCGGGATCCCCTGATCGGTGAAGGATACCGGTCATCGAGGGATTACTCGCCGAGAGACTATTCGCCCAGGAGGGAGAGCAGGAGATATAGCCGAGATCGATAGGTGGGACAAGGCTCGAACCATTAGGATTTGCGTATTTTATTTCTTGGTCTTGTTTAAATAACGACTTTACGACACTATTTTTAGACGTTAATGTATAGAATGTGATGGGAAAATGCTTCGTGGTTCATTTATAGCTATTAGTATCTATAAGAATAGCACCCTTTAAATACAGTTACTCTTCTTTCATTCTCCTTGAACGATTAAAAAATAAGGATATAACACCAGATGTGGTAACACGCCAGCCGCTGATCCTCAGCCAGCCAAAGATAAGAGTCATAACCTAGGCATCAAGCTCAGCAATGAAACTCGCCGGGCACTGCGTTATGTTCATGAGAGTCGTTTCGAAAATAATGATATTAGACTGGTCTGTTTCAATAGACGGACAACGCCATCTGCCTCTACTATGATTCGTATAGCCTCAACAGTCCATAAGTTCCCGTGTACACCTATACGTGAATATCATTCCCAGGACGTGCTTGCATAACCGAAACTGCAATAAGCATGCCCTTTTTTTTTAGCCACCGCTCTATATGGTATAGGTATGACTCCATGATCAAAAAAACAAAAGAGAAAATAGCAAAGGCGTTCCAAGAATTGAGCCCAGTGTCGTTTTGATTAAAAAAGAAAATTGGCATCAGACGCTCCGTTGCAGTCGTAAAAACAATATGGAAAGGGTATATTTTGAAGCATGCAGGCTCCTTAGCTACGCTTTGACTTGTAGCTTGGCCGGGATTGGAGGCAGCGCACATGTTGGTGGAGGCATTGGAGGAGGCACCTCGTTCAATTGAGGCATGCTTCGCCTGTTTACCAGGTTCTTCTTGCCAGTATCTGGCACCAAGCTAGGGTTGCTGGCGGATGTAGGGATGGGAGGAAGAGGGACCGTTGGTGGGGGAGCAGGTAGAGGTAGAGACTCTGGCGCCATGGGAGGAGGAAGATCGGCTGAGGCACTGTACTGGGATGCCCGATCTGACATCACAGACTGCATGCTTGCTCGCCGCTGTGCCCGTACCTTACCCGACATACTGTCGCTTTGCCTGTCACTATAGGCATCAAGAGAAGCACGGCGACGGGCTGCCTCATCTGCTCCGGTAAGAGATGATCGTGAGCGTGTCTTCTGTTCCAGGCTTGTTCGGGATGAGCTCATCAGATTTCGTTGATAGATGCCAGGGTTCTCAGATTTACGTCGTTGACGGACGTCCGAATGTCGGCGCGAGCTCGTTGGGCGGTTAGCTTCGATAGCCGGTTCATCTATCGGCGCCAGGCTTGATCGCCGTGATTGCATGTCGTAAGAGTTGGGGATTTGAGGCAAGGATGTCAAGTCGTCACTGGTTGGCATGGTCGGTTGTGTTTCACCTCCATGCCGCGTTACAGGCCGTTCGTGCATTTCGTCCATTGGCGAAGGCTGATCAGCAACCATAGACAAAGGTCTCGCAACTGGTAGAGTTGGGGGAGGTCCTCTACGGCCTAATGACCGTACCTCTAATGGACCTGATTGGGGCGCCATTCCAAATTCCTGGGCGATATTCTTTGAATAAGAATATCTTCGGTTTGATGAATTTGGGACACTGAAATTTGGGGTAGACGACTTCGTATCTTGAGCTGCGCCGGATCCATAACTTGATTTTGATCGTAGGTTGACGGGACCACCTTGTAGTTCAACAAAAGGGCCGAGAACTTGCATCGATTGTCTTCGATCCAGAATGGCGGCGGCGTTAGGTCTTGGTTTTGGCTCCAGTAAAAGGGATGACTCTTCAAGGGATTTTTTATTCTCCCCAGCTGCCGGGAATTTATCGACGATTGGTGACGATTCTGGGGAGGACCCAGCTGATGTTACTACTGTTCGCTGACCAGATGATATGAACGATAGACGGTTCGAGTTTTCGCGTAAGCTATCCAGTTGCCTGCCATCATGGGACACGACACTGTTGGTCGTAGAGATGTCATCCAATGCTTGGTCAGCTGCAGGCTCATGCTCGGTGACATTTGTGACCGAGTGGTTAGCTTCAGCCCTGCCTTGCAATGGTAAAAGTAGTGAGTTTTGAATGCTTTCGGGACTTTGAGGACTTTGGGAGCTCTGTGACGCTATGCGTGATAGACGGTTCGGGTCTCTCACTATCAAGGTCCTTTGGCTGGGCTTCTCCCTTAACGGTGCATTTTCGTCCTCGGCCTTGGGCTTGCCTGTCTCAGTGAGCGTTTTCTTTCCCCCTAAGGTCTCAATTGTACGGCGCAACGTTGCAATCCAGCCTTCCATATCTTCAGCAGACTCAAACACCATGAGAAGACTAGAGGAATGACGCCGTTCTGTGGCTCGAAAGTTCCAGCGAGAGAACAAGGACCGCGAGTCGGATGCTGGCGTTCCGTCGGATTCGGCAGTTGAAGAGACATGAACTACCCAATGCCGGCCGGGGATAACATCACTCGCAAACGCTGCAGAATCTTTGGTGAGGTGCAATATCCTTTCGGGTAACCGATCAAAGGGGCCTTCGGCTGAATATTGTAGCAAATACCCGGCTGTCACTAAAACATAGATCTTGTTTGTCCACTCAAACTTGGGTGCAGGGCCAGATGTGTTACGGCGGTGCTTCTTCTTGAATTTAGCCTTGTCAACAGGGACAACTTCGCCATCCAGGGCTTCTGCGGTATCATCGCGCGTAGTGCTGGTTCGTCGCTCGTGCATACGTAGAATGACCTCGGGTGCTAGAGATGTGGCAGGCAGTGTTGCATGTTTGGTAGCTTGAGGAAACGCCTTGAATAAAGGAGGAGGGTGCCAGGTCGAAAGTGACCCTCGCGTCACCTTGGCTGGACTTTGGGCTTTTGATGCGCCAGTTGATCGTGGCTGCGCAGACGGGCTTTGCTGGCTTTCAAACATGGTGGAAAAGATGCGCGGGCTGAGAGGTGACGAGGGAGTATCGTTAGACGTAACATCAAGCTGGGACGAAAATTGAGGGTTCGAATCAGCGAGAGATATGCGACTGCCATAAGATGTGGGCGTCTCGGGAATCCCTAAATCCTTAGACGTCTTTGACCGACTGAACAAACTCCTCAGACCTAATCTAGATTCTCTTCTGCTCGCCTTTTCAGCTTTTAGAGGCACGCGATTTTCCTCGGCTGCCATGGTATCAATGTTGGGCGGGCGACTTCTTCGTAATGGGGCATGGTGATGACTTTGCAGCGCTTCCAGAGTACCGCTATAGGACATGACTGATTCTCGGTGAGCCATAACGGCGAAGTCAGGTGCTTAAATGTTAAGTAAATGGTGCAGCGTTAGAGTTGACCAGACAAACGGTAGGCGTCGTCGTAGATAACGTATGGTTGGTATTATTGTGTTGAGCAGAGCGGCATAGGTAGGATTCCGTGCTCCTCGAACGCAAGTGATAACTCGCACTACTTTGTGTAACCAGACTTGGGGATAAACCTGGGACAAAGCTCGTTTAAGGAATGCGCGGCATGTGTTCGTGCATTCAAAAGGTGTAACGCAGACCGAGGTTGGCCAGTGGGCGAGATGTGAACGAAATGCGGGTTTCCGTCTTGGTGCCGTAGATCGCAGCTCAAACAAAAGGTTCCGTGATGATATGGTGCAGGTATCAACTTGATAGAGTAATAAGCCCGGCGATGACTTGTTACCCAGAATGGAAAGTAGAGATACTCGACAGTGCGTTGGTGGTGGCAAAAGTATAGCAAGGAGTGACAGAGAGAGCGAGCGATTCGGGGTCAATAAGATGATGACGGTATAGTGAGTGAGCGAGACGACTGGTAAAGAGCGAAGCGAGCGAGAGACGAGGTAAGCTGAGCCAAGGAAAAGAGGCGCGTATACAAACAAAACAGAATAGAGAAGATCAACAAAGACGTGCAAAGGACGGAAGAATAGAGACGGAGGAGAAGAAGAAGGGGAGGAGGTGGGAGGAACTTGTAAGCCAACAATTGCAATTGCAGTACCATCCGTACCTACCATCTATGGGTGATACTGTGTGATTTGCACATATTAGGAAAGGTGCTGAACGAGCTGCCTTACAAGTTATGTTATGGGGGATCGATGGGTAAGCCAGGCTAGTACAGTACGTTAAGCTAAGCCTGCCCACATCAGGCATGGGCGATGCAAGGGAGCAAGGACAGGAGCCAGGAGGGGAAGTGAAGCGAAGGGGAAGGGAGTCCAGGGGGGAGGGGCTGTAAACACCCTAGGCAAGATTGAGAAACGGAGAAAGACGACAAGACGATAAACCTTTCCTATTCGGGTACACTTAAAGGGAAACATTCAAACCCTCAACCTTTCGATGATTCAAATAACTCGAGCCTCCCTCGATTCAATTATTGCGATACATGATACAAACAGCCTTGATCGTACAGGATCCTATCATAGTACATGACAGGAAAAGCACGCACTCTGGGGGCAGAAACACATCGAGGCACGTAATCCCATGGGTCTAGCGATGCAGGTACCAGAAAAATCCCACAATCGCCCATACACACAGCAAGTGAGAGCGCGCTGAGGCCGGAGAACATGGGGCGCTGTATACCCTTGCAACATGTAGTAGTGGGAACTGTTCTTGAGCAGTGACAAATCCCACTCAGCGTGACAGGCTGGAGAGACGAGAGACAACACGAAGACAGGGGGGTATGGCATGACAGGGGGTCCCCTGTCGGTCCTTTCAAAAACGGCGTCCAGGGTTTATGAACCGCTAGTCGGTAAGTCGACACCTCTGGCAGTCCAAATTGCTCCTTGAGACACGAACAGTCATTGCAGATGAATCTAACGGATACGGAGTCGGGATTACCGATCTTTAAATCAGTTTTACCAACAAGTACTGTTTCTCTTTAGGTGCTGTCGATGATGATGGCTGTTTGTCCAAGTTCTAAGGGTTCAAGAGAACCGGGACGTGGTGTACACAAAGAGATAGACGTCCCGTTGTGAGACTCGGTGCTCAGACCCTAATTCAACGGTTTGGGCCGTTAAAACTGTGGACATTTTTTTGTAAGAGCACAGGCAAGATGACGGTTTGCATACGTGTGTTACTCCAGATACAACTTCAAACACATGCAATATCCATGAAAGAAGTGGCTGGATGGGGGACTAATCGACGCACCACGCGGCTTTAAAGATGGGCGATGCGACTCTGATTGCTGACTTTGTTAGGCCCGCCGACAAAACTCAATCCAATTATTCAATGACTAACGGGCGTCTCAAAATCACACACGGTACGGAGCATAAATGTACAGAATCGAATGAAGAAAGTTTATTTTCCCCCCCTCAAATGACGGCAAGGTTTTTACGCAAGCCATCATGCATGATTGGGGCTAGGATTGCTCCCAAGTAGAGTTATTAAATGAGATTCTGCAGATTTCTAGTAAGTATGTACCTACCTATAAGAGATATGATATTAAAAGCCATGCATTGATATATGATCCAATCGCTAGAGCCAGAGCCTCACCTGTCAAAATTGTTTATTTATCAATTCTTCAAATGGGAATAGAAATCTCCGAACTTGGCACACTTGAAGTTTCCTATGGTTCCATCCGGGGACAAGGAGTCAAAAAGCCGATGACTTGAAGTGGAACAAGCCACACACGATGGACGGTCAGAACAATATCGTCTTTTTTTTTTGGCTCTATCCTTGTCTCTTGTTTCTCAGTCCTCATGTGACTTTTGTTTTTCATTTCGGCGATCATCATTGCTTATTATTGTCTCCGTATAAGATACAAAACACAAATGACAGATGATAGCCAAAGAGTTTGGAGTAAAGTAAAAAAAATACAATACTCGGTTCCCCCAAGTTAATTATCTATCGGTGTTCGGCTGTTCCAGATCAGTGGTCCGGGCTCTTCATGGCTGCCAGACCATTGTCTCACAAGGACAATTCTTACAGGGCAAAACGCCCGAGAATAACTTAGCTACAAGGGTTAATTTTAGATGACAAGAGCTGAGAGAGCACGGATCGCTATGGGTTGTTTGTTTCGGGAGTCGGAGAGGATTCTTTTAGCGGCTTCAACCCCTTGTAGCAGAGATTTCTTTCCCTTTCATTCTTATCCGCCCTTGTGGTTTGTACGTACGTACCTGTAGACTAGGTACCTTAGTAAGTAGTAGCTAAGGTACCTACATTATTTGTCACGATGGTGAGGAGGAGGACTTATTACCCTACGTTGATAAAGAGATTCTGATCTCTTGCAAGTGAGAAACAGTCTGTGCAGTATGTTACTCAAAACCATAAATGACAAATAAATTAAACAAATGCATGTAATTAACTCTTGACCATTACCATCAGGCGTTAAGCGAATCTTGCTCTTCACCGACCCTTCCATTGCGTTACACTACAGAACGAACAGCTTGCATCCATCTATTCAGCGACTGTCCAACCCCAATTTTGTACGAGGGAAATCAAAAGTTATTATTCCTGGATCTTGCTGACGAATGTGAGAGAGAGAGAGAGACAATGACCAAAGAGAGAGGCAGCTCTCTTTCTGACATGCATGTTTTGTCAGCAACAGAGGAGCGCAGGCAGTCGTCCCATAAGTAGTAGTCGTCACCAGTTCTCATCCGCAGCTCGGCATATTTGAATTATTAACATGGGGGGCCACCCATCGATCGAGAAGAAATATGATTGATGCTTGTAATAATAGACCTGCTTCTGTTCAATGACATGGCACAGTAGGATTGATTACACAGGGCGCTAACCAATTGGCCATGCACGAACTTGGATTAATTGCGGACCAGGAAAAAGAAACGTCTAATGCATCTTGGTTTTTTTTTCCTTCTTCTTGCTTTTTTATTTGCATTCCTTGGTCTCTCTAGAGGCTTCTTTCTGTTCCTGCAGTAGTGGACTGCCACTAGGCTCAATATTATCTGGCGCTTTTAAAGTATGGGACCAATGATGCTTAGCTTCATGTCAAGGTAAACAACGTAAGACATACATTTTTTTTTTTTTAATTTTTATTCTTTATCTGTATAGTCTAGTACAGTACATTATGCTGCAGTTGAACCCTCCCTAACTCTCACGGGCCGAGCCAACTCGCTTGAGGCCATGCCCATTTCTCATACAATCCACCTCTCTACCTACCTTAGCCA
>JABCQV010000270.1:0-26305 GCA_013186375.1 Fusarium aywerte
GGCTGGGCTGGGCTGGGCTGGGTCTGGGTCCTGCGTCAGGGTTCCGGGTTGCTGTGTACCTCGAGATCTGCTATTTATCCCGCAGTAAATTAAGTACCTACAGTACCTTGTCTCCTCATCGCATCAAGGATAATAATTGACGCTTGTTTCTTTTGCCCTGCCCCCCCAGTCTCCCGTTCACTGAAAGCCAGGATTGTTGACCTTGATTCCTTGACTCTGATTTCTGAGTCTGAGTCTGAGTCCCGATTCTGACTCTGGTAGCGCGCGAGGCCCCGACTCAGACACGGTCCTCACACCATTTTGTTAGGTACCTTGGCTTTTTTTTTTCTCTATCCATGCTTGGGTCTTGGTTTTGTCACTAAACCTAACTAAATCTCTGTTGTACTGGGCTGTCCGGGCTGTTTGTTAATTGTACTCTGTACCCTCGCCCGTTTAATTGAACCTCGTCCCAAGTCTTGTTTCTCCCATCCTCTCTTTCTTACTTTGCCTGTTTCTGGCGACTTGAAGCTTTTCTCTCTTACGTCTATTCTGGCGTTTGCGCGTTCGCATCGCATTGAGGAGTGTTCAGTTCAAAGTCTCTTATTCTTTCCTATCGCGCGTTATCCCAACCTCCAGCTCGACCCAAGTCCAATCCAATTGGATCCAGTCCAGTCTCATCGCCTAATTAGCACCTGCAGGACCCAAGGCCCAAGCCGCAGCGCAACGCAACGGAACAACACAACAAGAAAAAAACAACTTCAGCCCGGCTGCCAACGCATCCAGCGTCGGCTGTGCTCCAATCCAATCCAATCCCAATCCTGATACTGATCCGCCTGTCGCGGCCGTTAGCTGCCACTCGACTTTGTATTGGATCATTTCTGTTCGCCTCGAATTACATTTGATACCGGTATAGCAATCAAAACGCATTGAAGCGGATACGAACGATCTCGATAACTTAATTCGCAATAATTCGTCGCTCGCGCAATATGAAATCTTGTCGATTCACGAACTGAAACCAAACTGAACTGACTTGATTTTTCTCTTTCTACTTTGTTCATCTTTTTGAAACGGCTTTCCCCCGTATCAGTCGCTTACAGCTACCTTACTGTACTCTTCTGGAGCCGCGTGCATTTGTCCCCGGTTCAGCGCTTCCCTAGACTGGCCCGACTGAAACTGCTAGGTATTTCGACCTGCATATTCGCGTCGCCGGCTGGGCTCTTTTTTTTCTGGGCGCCACCGTCACAAAACCGCATCTCGCGCGCACCTATTGTATAATACTTGGAACCTGAAAACGCTCGCTGTGCAAAAAACGGTTTGACCCGTTCGGTTCTTTTTATTGACGCGTTTGGGCGTGGAAGATGTCGTCGGCTGCCCTACAAACAGCCCCCCATCAACACACCGCTCTGGCCTCGTCCCCCTTGAGCACACCGTCGTCCCGCCAGTACAGGCCCTCGCATTCATCCCCTAACAGCCAGGCGTACAATGCCCAGCGGACCTCGACCGCTTCTGCTTCTTCATCTTCGCGACGACCTCCTTCACGAAAAACGAACGACGGCGCTCCCTCGCCTTCTCATCATCTAACCCACGGCTTCGGTTCACCCGTCACCGCTTCGGCGCCCAACGACCAAGAACCAGCTGCCTCTGACTGGCAAGGCAACATGCCTCCCGTCGCTCCTCCACGGAGCTCCTCTAACCACCAGAGTGGTAGCACGCGAAGGTCTCATTATTCTAACGAAAAATCTTCCAATTCTCCCCGCCGAAATGAGTCCACACGAACTGGTTCGCGTGGTGAATCAGCTGCTGCAGAGAACGGCTACCGAAGCAGCAAGGCTGACGCTGCTTCCCGAGCCAGCAGCCGAGATGGCAAGGCCCCAAGCTCGTCTCTACCAGTCCGATCCGCACACAACACACCCTCGAAATCAGTCCACGATGCCACTGATAGCTTGACAAAAGCCATTGCAGCTGCTCAAGACACTATCGACCGGGATCGCAACCATGCCGCAAACCAGCACAATGCCGATGATTCAGCCGCGCCTCCTCCTGTTGTCGCGACAGGCGAGCATGGTGAGGAACGAAGGCAGCGAAGTCGACACGACCATAGCAAAAGCCACAAGGGCAACACCAAGTTTGGCGATTTCATTCTGGGCAACACCATTGGTGAGGGTGAATTTGGCAAGGTGAAGCTGGGATGGAAGCAAGACAGCAGCGTTCAAGTAAGCTTGTTACTGATCCTTCTAGAGACTCAATACTTACGATAATAGGTCGCCATTAAACTCATCAAGAGGGACACCGTCGGAAGCAACCCCTCTCGATTTGCTAAGATTTACCGCGAAGTTGCTATCCTTCGCGGGGTTCAGCACCCCAACATTGTGCGTCTGATCGACAAGGTCGAGACAGACCGACACATTGGTATCATCCTCGAATACGCGTCTGGAGGTGAACTTTTCGATTATATCCTCAACCACCGCTACCTAAAGGATAATGCCGCTCGTCGCTTGTTTGCCCAGCTGGTGTCTGGCGTCGGTTACCTGCACAAGAAGGGAATAGTACACCGAGACTTGAAGCTAGAAAACTTGCTTCTTGACCGTAACCGCAACATTATCATCACCGACTTTGGCTTCGCCAACACCTTCGATCCCAACGAGGAATTGAGCAAGGAGGAGGAGCTTAACCTCACAGACAAGGAGTTCGTGAAGCGAATGGGCCTGGATCGCGTCAAGATGAACGGCTCTAGGAAGGGTGACCTCATGCAGACAAGCTGTGGAAGTCCCTGTTATGCTGCGCCTGAGTTGGTTGTCAGCGACTCACTATACACCGGTCGTAAGGTGGATGTCTGGAGTTGTGGTGTCATTTTGGTAAGTTTCGTGATTGATGCGCAAAGAGTGGACGTTGAGCTGACCTATTGCAGTACGCCATGCTTGCTGGCTACCTCCCCTTCGACGACGACCCCGCCAATCCCGAAGGAGACAATATCAACCTCCTATACAAGTATATCGTGACGACACCTCTGACCTTCCCCGAATATGTCACACCTCATGCCCGGGACCTTCTTCGCCGCATTCTCGTTCCTAACCCCCGCAAGAGAGCGGACTTGTTCGAAGTTGCTCGACATAGCTGGTTGAGTGAATACGCGAACCTCGTTGAGTTCATTACCAGCTCGACGACACTACCTTCAGAAGTACCCGACTCGGGCGTTTCTCCCGACGACTACGCCGAGGCGCCAACTGTCGCTCGAAGCAATTCGGTTCGTGAGGCTTCGAAGCACAAGCAATCTCATCCCCCTGTTGTTGGAGGATTGGCCAAGACACATGGCAGTGTCGATCCCGAGGCCGAGGCTACTCATCGCAGCACACCCAAGGATGCTAAGCGAAGAACAGTTCAGGTCGAATACGTGGCCCCTACAACGAAAACCCAACGTGGTGCCGAGGCCGCGCCTTCGAAACCTAGTTCTCACTCCCTACAGCAACAGCAACCTGCCGATACGCCCGAGCCTGCTACCGAGAAGCCTCTGCCTCGTGAACCACCACTGACTAAGGACAACCCTTCCCGTGCTCAGCAGTCGAGGCGTCCTCAGAGCTCACACAAGAACGCACCACCTCACAGACCGGCTCGCGATACTCGTGCCACTTCCGACAATGCTTTCATGACCGGTGGAACCACTACAACAAGGCCACGAACACAGGGATCAATGCAATCCTCTGCATCGATGGGCCTGCAGTCTCACACCAACTATGGCCAGCCCGCGCCACCTACCATTGCCGATACAAATGCTCACGGCCGAATTCAACAGCCCCAAACCCCCGAGGAGGAGGGCAACGTCGCCAAGGATGTTGGCAGCGTTCCTCCTAAGGTGATGAAGATGTCGACTTTCCAGAACGAGACGAAGGCGTCAGGTAGAGGCCATAAGCGATCAAACACTCTGGGCGATCTTGGCAGCAAAATCATGGGCCGTAGTGGGTCCATTTTTGGTGGCCGATCTAAGAAACGACCCGAGCAACAACAGCAGGCCGAAAAGTCTTCCCGGAAGTATCCACCTGTCAGCATGTCAAACACCATGTTGCCAGGTGAGGACGCTGGTCCTAGGCCCTCAATGGATTCCAAGGCCTCTCGACGATCCTTCTCACTTGGTCTCGGCAAGAAGCGTAGTGGCAGTGTTCAAGGCTCAAGTGACAAGCAGAACCGTCGATTCTCTTTGGTCAAGGCTATGGGTCTAGGCAGAAACGAAGGAAGTGTGACAGGATCTGAGGCGGATTCACAGCAGGATTTGCCTATTCAACATCCTCGAACTGAGCAACTCCGCGGCTACAGCGCTCACGATGAGCCCCGACACAGCGAGCCTTACTTTGACGCTCCCTACGAACAGTACCCTCAGCGTGACACAGCACAGTCCAGCCCTGTGTACCATACACGCTATGGGTCTCAACAACAGGACGGCCGAAGACCTAGCGCAATCCCTACTTATATTCAGGGAGGTAGCCATCTAAATACTGGTTCGGATTCATCGGTGGACATGCGACGACCTAACGACTCACGATCTCGCCCTTACCAAGCAGACTTCTCTGAGTCTGAGGGATACGACGGACGCCCTGTTGGAAGCAGCCGCGATGACCGCTCAGGTGGGCTTCACAAGAGCCACAAGAAGTTCACAGATGCCTACGATGGAGATAGCTACCGTGGTCACGAAGGAAGCAGCGGAGCCGCGAAGCGTGTCATGGACTTCTTCAGAAGACGTGGAAAGGCGAGGGGTGGTGAGGACCGGTGAACAAAGCATGCTTGAAGCACCTGGAGTTAACGGCGTACCGTCTCAATTTGAAAGATCTCTTGTCCGGAAGTTCCGCACCAATGTTCGCAGTTGGATGCCATAATTGTCATTGTCTATTATTTTTTTGCCGAGACACACAACATCACACATATTCAGTAATGAGGGACGAACACCAAGGGCTCTCGACGATGCCCATTCGCAACTTGGAGACCACCCGGGGTTGGTCCTTTTCCGCACGCACACACTCACATATAACCACACATACTTCACACACACACACACACACACACACATCACGGCGCAAGGGGGATATGAGATTGAGACTTTGGTGGTGGTCCCGTATAGTTATATTCCACTACGTACAATTACTCGATTTATGCAAAGTTTGTTGATTCATGAGCGGAGAAAATGGGAACAAGATGTGGGCTGGACAACCCCATGTTTCTGCACATTCTGGAGCCGCGAAAGAGGGAGGGAGAAAGATGGAAGAGTAAAGAAAGGGAGAGGAAGAAAGTGTTGTTATTATTATTTTATTTGTCTGTCTATACAAACGCATCTCAGCCAGATTTGTCTCACGGAAGACATTAACGAACGGAGCTAATAAATCGAATGTGACTTGAAACGATTTTCTGTTTAATGATGCTGAACTGTCTGTTTGCGTTTAGCGAAGGAGGTGGTTTGGAGGATGTTTTATCGGAGGACGCTTCGAATAGGACTGTCATGTCATGCCTTGGTAGACATACATATACAACATCTAAGTATGCAACTGCAACATGGCGGCGATTTAAAAATCCGGCCGTTTGTCTCACCGTTTGTGATGGTGACTGTGACATTGATTGTGACTGTGACTGGGAACTTATTTGGCTACTAATGCAGGGACTGCGCTTTGATTGCAAACGAGTAAACTGGCGGTCAGTCTTCTGCTTTGACGGTGAGTTGTCGCTAGTTGCCGTGGTGCTTGATGATCGACTAAGTTAGTTGACGATCTGTTTGGGTTTATTTTCATGTTTCGCTACTGCTGGTCCCAGGCCACGAACACGAGTTTCCAATAAGATAAACGGAGATAAAAGGAACTATTTTAGTTCAAGATAATATAACGCTATCTCCTACTTTAGAACTCTACCTAGGGGTTCTCTGAGGGTTTGATAGCGATGCAGAAAATACACAGCCCTAAGGGGTAGTCCTGAATGTCATGAATCGACTTCTCGAGTTGGTCTCTCGTGCTCTCAGCATCCAAGTTAGATGTCCTAAGGATGCCTTTCTGACTCGGTGGTTTCTTATGGACCTTTTGTGGTGCGAACTTTATAGTCAACTCATGACTCGCAATCTGCTCCAGCTACAGGAACTATATGTAGCGAATTATCTTACTATTTGGATAGGATAGAATTCTTTATAGTACCTCCCAGCTTGATTATAGTCTTTTGACTGTCCTAAAGCTTAGAGGCTAACTCTTTTGATGATGCTCTTGGTCTATCACAAGACTCACCACTTCTAGAGTTGTTGCTATCGAAGAAGAGTATGTCTAAAGCTAGGATCTATAACTACTAAGGTATCACATACTTGCGTCACTTGAGCAATGTTCGTTTACGTGTCAACAAAGCCAAGACTCGTGTATTCAAATCCGTCGGCATATTAACTTGAATTCGCCTTTCGGATCCGATAGAGGTTACACCCGAACGCTATCTCCGTCTTAGGGATGTTTGATGCTTTGTTGGCAGATTGCGTCACATCACTAGCCATGTCAGATTCACTAGCTGTGTCAAACACAGTACGGAGTAATTATGATTGATGTTAACTGATCTGATACAGTAGATACAGTAGGAGATCAAGCCACAGCTGAGGAAACTTGATTGTGTGTCCCTGTCGATCTTTTACTCTTTCTGGTTAACGAGCTTTTGTTGTGATCATGCCAAGCCTCAAACCGGCACCTAACATCCGAAAAAGACGGGGATTACAGCGATAAGCTTCTTGTTTGTTGTGTGTGTCTCCAGTAGTCTGTTTGTTGGATCACTCGTGGAATATGGAGCTTTGATGAAAGCTGAGTCTCTTTGACGGTCTTTGTCACAGAGCTAGAAATTGGTAATTGATGTGTATCACTGCTGGAAATTCAAAGAAGGAGAAGGTGAATTGAGTCATGATGAAATCGTCAAGATCTGTTAGTGAAGGGGGGCACACTACAGTAGTGACAGTACAGTATGTGAGGCTGCACCGCCTCACTTTGCCTCTGTCAATTCCCAAATAGCCAATCACGACTTACTGTCACGGGCTGCCTCAGCTGTTTGACGACATCGGATATCCATTACAGCACTGGACTCTCGGTCTGGCCAATTCCAGCCACTATTCACAGTGGATTATTACCCACTGACGCCACTGTCTCCGCTGAACAAACAGCGTCATCCCCAGCCTACCTCTCCCTAGCCTAGTTACCTTCCCACCTTAAAGCCAAGGCCTTGGCTCCTGCTTCTTCTACTTCTTTCACTTACACATTTCGACTACTGTCTACCCAAACCTCAACAAAGCCTCAAGACAACTATCTTCACTAGGTAGTTGACCTTTTTGTACGACTCTTACTCTCGGGAGTAACAAACACCTGTTCGATGAAGGAAGCTTCTTCTGAACCACCCAATATAGATGGCAGTCGCTCTGGTGCACAACCCGCAGCGCCCACTGCTCAGGGCTTGAATGAGCAACATCGACACGAAAACTTCAACGAGAAGAAAATTCGCTCGAATAAACAAAATGGAAGCAGAAACAACTCTCTGCTCAAGATCCCCTCTGCTGGCGATGTCCCGTCTCAAACATCTTCTCAGGCTGCAAGGTCGGGGTCTGTCATAGAAGCTCCCAACAAGGCCGAAGAGCCTGCACAAGAAAAATCAAGCACAACCAGCAAGAAGACTGGTTTTTTCGCCGAGGTGAAACGTAGTATCAGAATCGTTATCACCTACAGCTGGCTCAACGTTTTCATGGTATTCGTCCCTGTGGGCATTGCTGTCTCTCAGATCAATGGCGTCCATGCAGGTCTTGTTTTTGGTATGAATGCAATTGCAATCATTCCTCTCGCTGGACTTTTGGCCTTTGCTACCGAATCTGTTGCTCTCAAGATGGGAGATGCCCTTGGCGCGTTGTTAAACGTCACCTTTGGTAAGTCAACTCCCAGCACAACAATCCGCCTTCTTCTTCGGTTCCCCAACCTCGTTTATACAAAACAATTTCGATTGTTTTTATTTCATTGGTTCTTAGTCCGTTCTATGAACTCCAGCTGACACTATCTCTCAGGCAATGCCGTGGAATTGATCATTTTCATCCTTGCTCTAGTCAAGAATGAAATCCGAGTCGTACAATCCGCACTCCTGGGTTCGATTTTAGCAAATCTTCTTTTGATCCTTGGAATGAGTATGCTTCTGGGTGGTTTACGATTCCGTGAACAAGTTTACAACAGTACTGTCACGCAAATGAGCGCTTGTTTGCTCAGTCTGAGTGTTATCAGCTTGGTTTTACCAGTATGTACGACGATCATCGCTTTTGGACTTAGCACTAACATCATGGGCAGACAGCTTTCCATGCTTCTTTCAAAGATAATGCCCTTGCTGACCGGCAGTCGCTAAAAATCAGTCGCGGAACCAGTGTGGTCCTTTTACTAGTATATGTCATTTACCTCACGTTCCAGCTCAAATCACACGCATACATGTACGAATCTACTCCTCAGCACATCATCGATGCTGAATTGGCACCTGGTCCTGCTGCCGGTCTACTGGATTCGTCCAGTTCTGACGACAGTTCATCCTCGAGCTCGGACTCATCGGATTCTGACTCATCTCACGGTACAATGCGAAAGAGAATGAAGAAGGTCCTTCGCAACAGACGACACCGAAGATCTAGCGCTGCTTCTGTCGATACCGCTGATACCAAGGGAACCCGGTCGGCTTCATTTACAACCACCAACACCACACCACAGGAAGAAGTGTCTGAGGCAAGAGCCTCTCGCCATCGTGTCCCCCGTTTTCCTTCTTATGAAGGAAGTGAGAACGCCATCGACGAGGATGATGAGGAAGAGGCAGCGCGATCCCGCAGGCGTCGGCGTTATCGCCGACACAGACATCTTAGGAGCAAGAAGGAGGCTCGCAAAGCCAAAAAGGAGCTCAAAAATGCCCAAGCCCAGAACGACATCCCTGAAAACGTCCCGGAAAACAAAGGCGAGGGAGAACCTCGTCGTGTGGATTTTGCGGTGCAAGACGACATTGAAGCCGGTCCTTCAACGGGCGTGGGCAAACGACCATTCCCTTTGAGAGGTATCTCCGTCAAGGCTCTGGCTCCCGTTTTCACTGAGAAACCCCCGATGGCTTCTGGTTCAGCTCCACATGTTCGCTACGGTATTCGACGTACCAACTCCCTTCCGGATCGTTTACAGTTTCGAGCACCCGGCGCAATGTTACCAGCTCAGATCCCGCCATCTCTGAATGCTCCTGGGGTTCAGATCACCGACGAGCAGGAGGAGGACGAAGAGGAACATCTTTCTCAACTTGCTGCTGTTGTTCTTCTTCTGGTATCCACGGCTCTGGTAGCAGTTTGCGCCGAGTTCCTTGTTGACTCAATCCAAGAGGTCGTTGAAACTTCTCACGTTAATCAGGTCGGAATCGGTCTCATCATTCTACCCATCGTCGGCAACGCAGCTGAACACGTTACCGCTATCAAAGTGGCCTACAAGAACAACATGGATCTCGCAATCGGTGTTGCAGTCGGAAGTTCTATCCAGATTGCCCTTCTCCTCACTCCCTTTATGGTGATCCTGGGATGGATCATGGACAAGGAGATGACTTTGTACTTTACGCTGTTTGAGACCGTTTGTCTCTTTGTTTCGGCGTTCATTGTGAATTTCCTGGTACTGGATGGTAGAAGTAACTACCTTGAAGGTGCACTGCTCTGCGCGGTGTATATCATCATCGCCGTTGTGGCTTTCTTTTATCCTGATGAACAGGATGCCAGCGCATGGGGCGGAGGTGCTTAGTTCGCCTCCTGAAAGCTGCCAGTTGGTGAGAACAAATGACGGCTTTCTCTTACATGTCGAATGCGACATGATACATAGGCCGTGATGGCCATTGAGCAGAGTTTAAGACAGAACATTACTTAATCATATACCGTTGGCTAGGATTCAAAATTGTGAAAACTGACATATTTACGTCCCATAGTGGAATATTGCTGTTAGAAATTTGACTTGTTCGTCATAATCTCTTACCAATATTTGATCATAAAACATAAGATTCATTATACAACACACCTGATATTAGGTTATTGACTATACTAAGTCCTAAGCCTGGACCATTGCCTCGTTTAGAAGTGGCAATTACCGGTTTGCTCTGATGAGAGATGGCTCAAGGTTTCTTGTGTCCTTGTGATATGCGAGGAGGGGTTGTGCAGAAACAAAGCGGCGTGTGTGGTGTTTGGGAAATTTTAGCGGCACAGCCACGGGCTAAAATTACATGAATTTGAATAAAGGCCAAGAGAAACATGTATAATCCTTTCATTCTTTTCTGATTCATCGCTGCACGTTCAAATCCATACTGAGCTGATTCGTCGTTGTTTACTGTTGTGAAACCTACTAATTAAGCTTGTAAGTGGTTGCATGTGCCCACTTTTGAATCCCTGCTTGAACATCGTCATAGCTACGCTTCCTTCCTTCCTAACGTTGGTTGACAACACCTAATCTAAACATCATCATCGTCGTCAAATCTCTCATCGTCATGTGCTTCGGGAGCAAGAAAGAAGAAAACAACGATCCTGCGCCACGTCCGGTTCAGAGACCAGCATCGTCTCAAAATCAGGGCGACGTGAAAAAGAGCAAATACAACCCTCAGAACGACCCTAACCAATTGGCGGGAGAGTCTAACTATTCAGCACCTCCAGGACCGCCTCCAGATAGGAAACAGGCCTCAGACTTTGCGCCACCTTCAGGACCACCACCCGGCCAGTCCTCATCGCAGCAATACTCTGCTCCTATGGGACCACCCCCAACTAAGGCTGGAGCGCAGTATGATGCTCCCCCAGGACCGCCCCCGGGACATACATCGTCATCACAACAATATGCTGCTCCTCCAGGCCCTCCTCCGGGTCAAGGCGCGGCACCAGAATATGCGCCACCGTCTGGACCTCCGCCCAAGCATGATTGGGAAGTAGCAGTGCCAGATACATCACTATTCCCGCCACCTCCTGCTATCTTCAGCGGCTACGACAGATCTCCCACGAGCAATGCTACCGAGGAAGAGGCTAATGCTGGCGAGGATTGGTGCCAATCATACCCCATGACTGCTCCCATCTATCTAGATCAGATTGGAAAGACAGCTCTCCAGGCAGGCAATATTCGCCTTATGGAGCCAGTGGGCTTCAATGGTCAGCTCACCTGGTTGCAGCCCGGACACTGGCAGGGCTGGACAAAGAAGAACTCGCCGGATCGTTGTATCATCGGTTACCCGCCACTCTACTCTGTTACTGAGCATGACCCTATCCGCCTCGGACAGCCAAGAACTATCTATTACGAGGTTAAGCTGGCGCGGGACAGCCCTGAAGTATTTCTCGCTCTTGGCTTCACAGCGCTGCCATATCCTTCATTCCGCATGCCAGGCTGGCATCGTGGCAGTTTAGCAATCCATGGTGATGACGGACACAAGTACGTCAACGACCGCTGGGGTGGTCGCGACTTCACTCAGCCCTTCCAGCGTGGCGATACGTACGGTATCGGTATGACTCTCCGTCCTGTTGGTGGACCAAAGCCGCAGATCGATATATTCTTCACTCGCAACGGTACCATGACTGGTGGATGGGCACTTCACGAGGAGACTGATGCTGAGCAAGATCTGCCTGTTACAGGTCTGGAGGGTTTCCACGACTTGAGCTGTGCTATTGGAACGTATGATGGCGTCAAGTTTGAGGCTATGTTCGAGCCGTCAAAGTGGATGTATAACCCTTATCGGGTGTAATGGTTTGATGACATCTTGGGTGAACGGACTGGAGGGCCTCGTGATTTTTTAGCATGTTATAGTGATAACCAGAGGATACGTAGCTTGAACAATAGATCAAGACACACGTATATGTTACTATTCGTCATGACCGAGTTACTTTTGGGTTCTTCTTGTAATGCACCTTGCCTTGTAAGTGTAAATACTGACGCAGGTGTGAAAGCAGACGTACAAACAACTGACCACCCAACAAGCACACTGCAAATGTAAACTAGCATCCACATGTCTGATTAGGAATTTAAGATATTGGATAAATGTTAAAATCCAGCGTCTAGTATAATCTTGTGTAATTATTTACCCGGACGAGTTCAACATCGTTAAGAATTTTCATATGCCGTTGAGGTGTAGGTTAAGTGTACATGCATCTAACGGGACAGTGACCCCCATATTTACAACCCCACCATAGAGTTGCGCGGCCGACAACCGCGACTTTAACTTAGTGGATTCAACATCATCGCATATCATCATTACTTGCGCATCATAAAAACATGGAGGTTGATAGCGATAACGGACCTCTGAGTCAGTTCGCCTCGGGTGCGACAGTTGAGAAGTAAGATTTTAATCCGTCTGTATTCATTTGAAAGCGAATATCTGACCATAATAGGGATGTCTGGCCTGCAGTGCGCAGTGACATAATAACCAGACTCGACAAGGTATTTTCACAGATTGGCTTGCGACCACATGGACTCACAAACTGACCGCTTCAGATCGCACATAATGACTTCCCCATACCCAAACTACCGCCTCCGCCCTCAGCACCACAGACTGTGATAGAAGCGCGCACTTCTCCGCCGCCTTCGTCACCACAAGCCGAGTCTTCCCAGGAAACGAACAAGGTCGCTTCAACAACCGATTCGCTTCCCGCCACACAAACCATCGATGGTGCACTACCAAAGCAACTGGCAGATATGCTTATCGATATCACGAAACACCTTGAGACTTTCGAGACCCATCCTCCCCACACCATCCAACGACTCGCCGAGCTGATTCTACGGCCTAAAGCGCATTACAGGGCGGTCGCGCCTTACCTACATGCCGTCGACCGTGTAGTGCAGGTGACATCAAGTATAAACACATATCCTTTACCTCCGCCTATTCCCGACATGTCTTCGATGCATCTGAACGGTGAAGAGCCCAAGGATCCTGCAGTATCGGTCGCATGGAGCAACCCTACAACAGCGGCATTAGGTACAGATGAAGCGCTTGGAGGTGCATTGTTGACGCCCATCCCATGGTTGACGAGACGGAGCCCCGAGAGTTCGCAAGACACGCCTGGAGCACAAATTCACAGTGAGGGGACTGAGACCATCGAAGGACCCAACGGCGTTGGAAGCATCGAGACCGTCTCTGTTAGTGTCAACGGTATTCACTCAACAGGGCATGCGCGAGGGGTCACTCAAGGTGAACTTTTGCGCCAGGAACAACGCGCTGGTGTGGTGCCAGTGAGTCAGCTATCAAGAGCTCAGGAATCTGCCCACGAAGGGGAGCGTATGACGATGGAGGAGGAAGATGATGAGGAACCTCAAGACGAAGAAGAAGAGGCACCCCACGCTAGAGGGCCTGAAGAGATTGGTATGAGTGACACCGGGCCTCAGTCTACAACGACGAGTTTTATGTCAGAAGGTGGCATGGGGATGCAAGGAATTGACGTAGAAGCAGCAGTTGGTAGGAAACACGACGGTGACGAAGAGATCAAGGATGACGTCGACGCTGATGGCGAAGCTGAAGGCGAGAGTGACGCCAAGAGCCCCGGCGCAGAGAGTGCCGGTACGAAAAGAGAGGCAGACCAAGATCTTGAAGGCGACGCTCACAAGAAGGTCAAAGAAGAAAAGGGCGAAGATGGCGAGAAGACCAATGGCGATGCTTCCGATGCAACGACTGAAGCGAAAAAGGAAGACGAAGCTGAGGCGCCAGTGAAAGACACAAAGACAGAAGGCGATCCTGACAAGATGGACATGGAATAGTAGACCATGCTGGCAGAACCGCACTTTGAAGGGATTAATTGCTTGGATTGATTAAGTATACTCGAGACTTGATCTGGCTACGAGGGTACGCGATACCATTTACGTTTTAACTCTCAATTATTAAGAAAGGCAAATAGAGTGTCTCATGATGGGGGCATGATGCTATTACACATACAAGAAATGAATTAATGACCTATTGTTGTGTGACTTTCACCGCCGCTTAACACGTCTCGTTGTATAAAAGGCCGAGATAGGAAATGTGGATTTATTTGAGTGGCATTGAACCACCGGGAAGGGGTCTGTTGCTGTGGTGACAAGCGCTAAGTCTGTGTTGACTCTAGCTCGTGGATCCAAAACATGGATGTTCAGAACGGGTACTATTTACCGTTTATGCCACAGCCTTGCCGTAACCATAACTAGATATACTGTATGCAGGCAGCCCCTCCACAATCTACACAAAGTATTCAAGTTCTTTTCGAGTTTCAACGTCTATTTTTGTTTCTTTGACTCGATACTCGATAAGCGAATGTCCAGCAGCTAAAGCACTCTCGAGGCATCCCCCGCAGCCTCTCTCACCACCGCAACTAACTCATCAGTAAACGACACCCGCAAACAGTTGCCTATCGTGGCGTTCCAACGCACGACACGCTCCGAGCGGGAGCAAAGCCGCATCGGAATGGCTCCTCCAAGCACGCGCACCTCGAGCACACGCACCTCGAGCGCCCGCCCAGGCGTGAGGGCTGGTTCAAGAGCACCGTCAACACGATACGGTTCTTCGATCGCGACGCGCAACGGCGCTTTATCACCGACTGGATCTATCGCTTCAGTAGCCACTGTTAACACCATCGGTACTAAGCGCAAGGAGCGCGACTTCGAGGCCGAAACGAGCTTGGAAGAGACAAATATCCAAGTTGTTGTTCGGTGTCGAGGACGCAATGAGCGCGAGGTTCGCGAGAACAGCAATGTCGTTGTCACGGCAGATTCTGTCAGAGGAAAGGTCGTCGAGTTGTCAATGGGCTCAAATGCTTTGAGCAACCGTTCTTACAACTTTGATCGCGTCTTTTCTCAAGCAGCCGATCAGTACATGGTTTTTGACGACACCGTGAAGCCTATTCTGGACGAGGTGGGTTCTTATAGACGCAAGGTTACAAGTTTTGGTTACTGATCCATACTTCTAGATGCTCTCTGGATACAACTGCACAATCTTTGCCTACGGACAAACAGGCACCGGTAAAACATATACCATGTCTGGTGACATGAACGAAACTATGGGCATGCTCTCAGATGATGCTGGTATCATCCCTCGTGTGCTCCAAACCCTATTCACCAAACTCGAGCTCGAAAATGCCGAGAGCACCATCAAATGCTCATTTATTGAACTTTACAACGAAGAGCTTCGCGATCTGCTCGCTTCCGATGAAGGCGCCAAACTCAAGATTTATGATGACACATCACGACGAGGCCATGCCACCACCATTGTTCAGGGTATGGAGGAGAAGCACATCAAGAACGCTGCCGAGGGTGTCAAGGTGCTCCAGGAGGGCAGTTTGAAACGTCAGGTGGCGGCTACAAAGTGCAACGATCTCAGTTCTCGCAGTCACACGGTCTTCACCATTACAACATATGTCCGAAAGCCTAATGAGCACGGTGTTGAAGCTCTTGTTAGCGCTGGAAAGCTGAATCTTGTCGACTTGGCCGGAAGTGAGAACATTCAAAGATCTGGAGCTGAGAACAAGCGCGCCGCTGAAGCTGGTCTTATTAACAAGTCCCTCTTGACTCTTGGTCGAGTCATCAATGCTCTCGTAGACAAGAGCTCTCACATTCCCTACAGAGAATCCAAGTTAACTCGTTTGTTGCAAGACTCTCTCGGAGGTCGAACCAAGACCTGCATTATCGCCACAATCTCTCCCGCCAAGAGCAACTTGGAAGAAACCATTTCAACACTTGACTATGCTTTCAGGGCCAAGAACATCAAGAACAAGCCGCAGCTCAACCCTATGGTTGAGAAAAAGACGTTACTGAAGGACTTCACCATGGAAATCGAAAAGCTCAAGAGCGAGCTTATTGCTACCCGACAGCGCAACGGTGTCTACCTTTCCAACGAGGCATACGAGGAGATGACAGCTCAGAGCGAGTCTCGCCGCATCGTCAACGAAGAACAAACCGCCAAGCTTGAGACCCTCGAAAGTAACCTACGCAACAAAGTCCAAGAGCTTTTTAGCCTCCAGTCTACGTTTCTGGGTCTCAAGAAGGATCACGAAGGCACAAGGGCTCAGTTGGACGACACAAAGGAGGTGTTGGACCAGACCGAGATTGTCCTATCAGCAACACGAAAGTCGCTCGCCGAGGAAACCAAGATCAGAAAGGCACATCAAAAGACGGAGCAGAAGCTTACCGAAGTTGGCGGGGAACTCATCAACAAGCTGCATAAGACAGTCCGTGATGTTGGTGGTCTTCATGCCAAGAACAAGCGAAAGTCAGATCTACAGTCTATCAACCGAAATACATGGACGACATCCCAGGATCAAGTCGCTGATGTTACATCCATGGTTGAGCGCCGAATTGGGGAATTCCAGGAGGAGCAGCAAGAACATATCGCAAGTGTTGGAGAGCGCATGGGCAATTTTGTCGATGAGGAGCTGCGTAAGCTATCAACCACGCAAACTTTCCTTGACGAGCATTTGAATAGCTTCGCCGGTTCCAAGAAAGAATTGCTCGAATCTAAGCAAAAGTCAAAGGATGATATGGATGGAGTTTTGGAGGAGATTAAGGTTGTTCGCGATACAGTCAAGGGGCGAATGGGAGAGAGCTTGCAGTCCATCTCTCACTCTGCTGAGAGAATAGCAGCAGATATGATGAACGAGATGGCTTCTTTCCATGGACAGGTTTGTTTTACCATTTTTTACTCAAGGACCATTACTAATACTTCACAGCTGCACAACTCTTACAGTGCTCTTGGGAAAGACTTCAAGTCTATCTTCGAGGAACTCGTCAAGCACATCACTGCCCAGCGAGCTGAGTGCGACAGCCTAAAGCGACAACTTCAATCCGCAACCAACACCATCGTGCTACAGAACGCCAATATCTCTTCTCGAATTCAAGATGCTCTTAATGAGGAACGTCGTCTTGCTGTTGACGACCGTCAGAAGCTTATGGCTCAAATCTCGACTCTCATCAACGCCCAGGCCGAAACTCAGGAGTCGCGTCTCCACACCAAGGCTTCTCAGATCCAGAAGAGCATCACTTCTACTAGCACCAATCTCGAGCAGGCTCTTGACACATACGGCGAGGGCATGTCTTCGTGGGATCTCAAGGAAGGTGAAATGCTGGAGGAGGTTAAGAAGTCTCGAGATCAACTCAAGACGAAGCTTAAGGATGACTGGACAGCTGCGAATGATCACAGCAGCTCCATTCAAGCTACTGCTAAGTCTGTTCATGCTGAGACCGTTCGTGCTGTCGATGAGCAGATTAAGGATCTCGATGTTCAGATGGAAGCTCTTGATGACTTCGTGACTCGGGCCACGACCGAAAACGGACACCATCATGAAGCTCATCACCAGTCTGTCAAGGCCTTGTCAAATACCGTTGAGGAGTCCTTTGGAAACATTTCTGCCCACTTCAAGTCCACGTTCGACCGCGTCAAGAACCTTGGGGAGGAAATGGAGATGGACCTTGGTGATCTTCAGGATGGTCTGGAACCTCTGAACGATCAGCTTTGCCAGCCTCTCGCCAACCTGCGCGAGGATATCACAGGTGCTGCTCTTCAAGAATACCAGCCTACTGGTGAAACACCCGCGAAGGTCCAATACCATTACCCTACAGATCTCCCTCGCACCGAAGACCACGATCTCATCATCTCACGCATTGATGAAGTCACCACACCAACAAAGGAGCGCGAGTCAACCGATAAGGATGCTACCATGGTCTTTGCCGATCTCGATTGTCCTCAGAAAATGATGACTTCGCCAGTTCGTCCAGCAACTCGTATGTCCATGGTTAGCGCCCCTGAGCATATCGGTATGCCCTCTAGTCTTCGAGAGATGAACCCCAATGTGACAGGGAATCTCACGACGGGATCCATCAGCTTCGACCCTCGGGCCAGCACAACATCTATGCCTCCCGAGCGCACAATGCCCCTATTTAAGCGCAACACGCGTGTGACTCGCAGCACAAAGAAGGTTGGCAGCAGGGACCCCATCATCTCAGAGGGCGGCGAGAACATACTTCCGACGGCGCTTGAGGAGAGCTTGTCTAGGAGGAAGAGCCCCAGAATCAACTAAACTTCTCAGTTACGATACTGTCTCTTGAGCGTTCATGTATAAAATGTGTTTTTGGATCTGGAGTTTGGTGTTGCGCAAAGCATGACATGGCGGGTTAACGTTCACTTTCAGTTCCTTTGTGTGGTGGTTTCAAGTGCGGTAGGGTTATTTGAGTAGTTGATACCCATTGACTTTTAGACAATCAAAGTAATGACATTTGCATGATTATTAGTCTTCTGGTTACATCTGAATTATGTTCGTCAACGTTTACAGCAGCTGTTAAGTACAACCCCTGTAGAGTGATTGCAAGATTAATATTGCATCACGCCGATTTCAGCGCAGCATCATCTGTTCCAATGTGGTATCACTTTGTTCTTGCCTTTGCAAAAGTATACATGGGGCCGTTCCTTTCTACAGAGATCTACAAAGACTAATCCTCTTCTTTCTATGAAGAATAATCCTCTTCTGCGTAACTTGCTTCCCGACTCGTCCCCGATTTCTCTCCATAGAACCTCTTCCTCTTTCTCTGCATAGTATCTTCACCTCTCCATCCCCTCCCCGGTACAATAGGCTTCAAAAAGCCGTCGACATGCACGCCGCCTACTACCTCCTCGTCACTATCTACCTCCTCCGTCTGTCCATGATGCACAAGCTCCATATGTCGTTTCAAATTGTGCTTGCGACTGAAGCCATTCGCTGCACGGTCACATGAAGGGATGGGACAGAATAAAAGACCTCCCACGGAGACAGAACGGGAACGGGACCGGGAACGGGGCCTTGGGGATCGAACGGCGGATGGTGGTCCGGGAGAGCGTGTTGAGCGACGGCTGCTGCTGTGAATCGAATCAGGGCTTCGGCTCGAGTGGGCGAGAGAGGCTTGACGGGATGCGACACGGCGTTGTGCGAGATCTGCGCCATCGTCGCTTTCATCATCGGCTTCTGAATCTGAATAGGATAGCTGGATAGGTTCTGGCCGATACTCGACAGAAGTGGTGCCCTTATCCTTCTTAACAGGTACCTCGTTCAATGTGCGAACTACCATTCCCTCCCCAAACAAGTCAGCGCATCGTCGTGCCGTCCTCGCAATGACATCGCTAGAGAATCCTGCTATGGCAGCTGCACCGAGTACATCACTCCAGTCACGAAGACCTAACCTGGCTCGCTTGCGATCCAAATTTGTGCCTGAGACCGGCTCGTCTTCATTCTCAGTACCTTGAGACCTCGCACGCTTGATAGATATGGATCGTTCGCGCTCAATAACCTCATCACCCTTGCGGATCCATTCCTCAAAGGCTGCGTCCCTGTCTTCTGCTGTGACGGGAATCTTTCGATGAGATTCACGAGCGACACGTTGGAGCATTTCCTCGTGTGTTTCCCCATCGTGGGGGACGTGGATTTTTCGGGGACGGCCACGCCTGCTGCTTTTGGGACCTGGTGAGGCAGATGTTGATGAAGCCCGCTCGGGTTGAATCTTCCTGGAGCGGCCGCGAGATTTTTTGTGTCCACTTTGACCGTGATTATCCGATTCCTCTTCAGTTGAAGAGTCGGATAAGTTGTGAGAGGCAGATGCACGCGACGTTTGAAGAATAATCAACGTATCATCGAGCTTTGAGAGGATATGTCGAGTTGATGGTCGCAAAAGCGCATACGATGCCTCGTCGTTGGTAGACTCTACCGGTTCATATGTCTTTGGGTTTCGCCGACGACTTGGTTTCGCATCTTCTTCATCTTCGTCGAGTGCCATCTTTTCGCTCTCTTCTTCCGTATCTGGTTTGGCCGATGACTCCCGTGACAAGGCCTCAGGTGTGCTATTGCCGCTCTCAATAGATGGCTTGGCCATCTTGCTCTTCCTTCTGCGAAAGCGGCGCTTGGCGGTTCTCAGTATGGTAGCTGAAACCTCCTCTTCTAGCTCAGTACTTGGCAAGATTTCTTCTTGTCTACGAAAAGTGAAGCGATCATCTGCGTCGTGTTGTTCGTCAATCAGCCGTTGTTTATGTACATATTTGTGTTTGAGCGGCCATGCAGTCCATGATTTGGGCGGCGCCCATACACCGTTTTCACCAGACTCCTACACATTACCGTTAGTCTCTTGTTTTATTTCCCCGGCCGTTAGAGGTGTTGATATTGCTCACTGTCTGTACAACTAAATTTTGGGCTGTTGCCTCGTTTTGACCCTGTCGCCTAAGAGCAAAAGCATTATATAGATGCACTGCGAGATCTTGGTCTTGAATTTGCTTCATTGATTGCCATAGCAGACGATCTTCTTCTGTCAAAGTGCGCCATGTCGATTTGGGTCCTGTCCAGCGGTTTGGTCTGTTGGCGTGCAAGTCTTCAGAGGTGATAGATGCGATCTCATCGCTGTCTAACTCCCAGGCGGTGGCGCTGGATTCCATCGCTTCGGTACTGAATAATTGTTATAAAGAAAAGAATGATGAAAAGAGGTGAGTAAGGCTACAGGAATTCACATTATTAGCTGGATATACTGTGCCAGGTGTATTGGCTAAGAATGCGAGTGTGATGTGAAGTTCAAGTTTTTCATAGGTAGCAGACGCAAAGTAAAAGTCAACTTATCCACCTCGCACAGGCAACATTCACAAACAATATACCGAGACAATTGCTCAACAACATCCAGACGTAGAACACTCAATAAATGCTTTTAAACGCGTATAACTAGAATCTATCGGAATGGTATAAAACAATGCCTTTACATTACGCCTTAGCCTTGCCCTTGGCCTTTTCCTTTTCAAACTTTCTTCTCTTTGCCCGCAGCTTCTGATCCTCAGCGCTCTTCTTGTTATTGGTGTACACCATCTGCTCATACAGCTTTCTCTTCTTCTTGCTGAGCATACCCTTCGCGCGCTCAAGATCTTCAGCCTCCTCGCGGGCCTTCTTTGAAAGAGCCTTGCGGGCATCCTCCTTGGCCTTAGCCTTAGCATTTGTGTTCTTGGACTTGACAGCACCGCCAGTAAGCTCAGCCTCAAGCTCCTCTTGCCGTTGCTCAGCGTCTTCCTCTTCCTCGTCCTCTTCTTGCTCGTCAGCAGAGAAGCCGCCGAACTCATCATCCTCACCATCCTCATCCTCTCCCTCGTCAGAATCAGCAACGTCCATACCCTCGGCTGTGTCGTCAACCTCATCCTCGCCATCGCTCTGGGCCTCGATAGCCTCAGCCTCGGGCTCTTGCTCTTCCAGAGGAATAGTAGGGTCGTATGCGCCCTGGACGTTCCTCACGAAGGGGCTCAGATGGGGAGGAAGGGCAGCACCAGGGGCGTACAGATGAGCCTCCTTTAGCTCACCATCGTTAACACTGTCCCAAACCCATTGAGGCTGAATGTATGTTCGTCCAGGAACTCGTCGGTTGGCGGCAAGCTTCTGTGATGTCTGGTTGTCGTCACCTTCAGCCTCCTCCTCATCATTAGTAGCCTGAATAGGAGGTCGGTCAACAATCTGGTGGGTGATGTTGGGATCAAGCTCATTAGTGGTGAAAGCGCCATCACCAAGTACAGCGTCCCAGCCAACACGTCTGCAGCCGAAAGACTTGAGGAGGAATTCGAGAGGTTGTCGTGGGGTTTCGCGAGATAGGTAGACGGTGAGGTTGGAGAAGAGGTTGTTGGGGTTGTTTCCGGTGTTGGAAGGCTGAGGAAGGACATCGCCACCGGGAGCTGCGGGCTCAAACTTGTCAATTGCGCCAGCATCTTGGTCCTCGCCCTCCACCTGGTTCTCGGTTGCACTTGTCGACTCATCGTCGGCGTCGCTACCCTTGATCTTCTTAATAACCTTGTTGACTGCAGCCTGAACCTTGGGGTCGGGCTTGTGCTCAGCAGCCTCCAATGTCTTCTGCTCCTTCTCGTCAGCGCCAACCAGAGTCTTGCCCTCGAGAGTGAAAGCGCCAAGCTCAGCACCAGCCTCGTCCTTGGCTTGATCAAACTTGGGAGGGTACTTGAGGCCAAGAGAGGTGTAAAGTCGGAAGTTGACGAAACCAAGAAGGGTCATGTAGAACTCAATGAAGGTACCCATGATGCGGAAGTCGACATCGCCAACGACGCGCTGATTGAACTTGTAAGGCACAAGCCAGAGAACCTCCTCGCCCTGAATGTTGGCCTGGTAGTAGATACCCTTGATGGAGAGGAAAGACTTGGTAACGCTCTGCGACACAATGAGGTAGTGTTGGAACTCAAGACACAGGCGCTCGCAACGGGCAATCATCTTGGCGGGAACCGAGGTAGTGGAAGGCAGGTTGGCAAACAGGAAGAGCATTGACAAGCAGTCATCGAGATCGCGGATGGCATCGATGAAAGTAGGGTAGCGCTCGCGGATGACATGATCCAGAGTGTAGCGAGGCTTTCCGGTCTTCTCGGGTCGCGCAGCGTTACCCTCGAGACGGGCGGCATCAGTGACATCGCCTCGGCCGAGCGCACGGGAAATCTTCTTCTCGAGAACCTTCTGATCGCGGAACTTCTGAAGCAGCGGCTCGTGGAGCAGGTACTGGATGTCCTTGGTGTAGTAGAAGGTGGTCGAGCTGGTGGATGACTTGGAAACCTTCTTTCTGCTTCGGGGCTCGCGAGGATAGATTCCCTTCCAAATGCACAGCTTTCGGAAGTCGGGAAGGCTGATCTGTAGTTTCCGAATCGCCTGGTTTCGGGTAACGTAGTTCTTGGCCGCGCCGGCCTTTCCCTTCTTCTTTATCCGAGCCATTGTTGTTGAAAGATGTGGTGTTGTAGTTGGTTTGTATCTCGCAGCGAAACCAGCGGGGCACTTTTTTCCTAAACATCTTTCAACTTTTTTTTCGAACGTGAAATTTTATGCCAGGTTGTACCGCCTTGACGAGACGCTAATGTGGACTAAGCTCGGATTGGAAGCTTGCCATTGGTTCTTGGTGCGCTCACCGCCCGGGGACATACTCAGCCCCTTAAGCGCAGTTCCAGCGCCTGGCATCGCCAGTTCAGAGAATACAGTGGAGTCCCGAGAAGAGCTCCGGCGGCTCCTTCAGCGGCCCCTCTCCCGAAGGTGGAGGGGCCGCCAAGCAGGGAGCTCAACCCGCCAAGTGGCCTCCAACCTATCCTAGAGGGACTGTACCACGAACCTCATCCGGGCTGTTTATATCTACAACATTCACTCGGAGCATGCAATGTCAGACACAATGACATTGCGAGGCAAAGCCAGCGTTTTCGCCGGTGCTGCGCTGCTCCGACTTATTCTCTTTCTCGCATTCCCTGGCCTTCCCGATCTACTAACCGGTCGCGTCGAGATATCAACCCCCGTCACGAGCTTCAAGCGCTGTAAGCAGCAACCCCACGTCGCATGATGATTTCCGAGAGTAAAACGCTTACAATTCTAAAGTGCAGGAGGGTCTCTTCTTATATACGAATAATGTTTCTCCTTACGAGGGTGGTGTCTTCCATCAGGCGCCGCTGCTGTTGCCCTTGTTCTCGCTACTCCCCGATGTAAAGAGCTGGCCTATCTTCACCCATTTACTTTACATCGCCGTCGACCTCCTGAGCGCCGATGCTCTCTATAAGATTGCCGACTCAGGTGTGGCGAGCAACTCGAGGCTGTTTAAATCACCGCGCGGTGCCAATAAGTTTGGTAGCGCCGCGGTTGCGGCTGGGTAAGGGAGACCTTGATTCCCGGTTTCAAGTAGCAGTACTAACTGGCAATAGCTTCTTGTTCAACCCATACACCATTGCGACATGTATCGGGCGATCAACAGGCGTCTTCACCAACTGCGCCATTCTCTTGGCCATCACCAAGGCCATTCAGGGCTCTCCCTTCAATGCCATGGTCGCTCTGTCGTTCGCCTCTTACCTGTCAATGTACCCCATTCTTCTCCTGCCCCCGCTCATTCTTCTTGCCTATGATTGTCAAATCGAAAAGCGCCGCGTTGCGTCGTCTGCCAAGTTCGCCGCTACTAACGTTGCTGTTGTGTTTGGGTGCATGGTGTCTTTGTTAGGCATGTCGTTCTTGCTTGCCAACAATTCTTGGGAGTTCCTTGCTCGCACATACGGCATTCAATTAACATTGTCTGACCTGACGCCCAATGTTGGCCTGTGGTGGTATTTCTTCATCGAGATGTTTGACTCGTTCAGAGCCTTCTTCCTCGGTGTTTTCTGGCTGCATCTAGCATCTTACCCTGCGGCGCTCTCTATTCGTCTGCGTCCCCAGCCATTGGCTGTTTTGGCCATTCTTCTTGGTACTTTCTCCATCTTCAAGCCTTACCCTTCGCTTGCAGATGCGAGTCTGTTCCTCTCCGTGGTTCCCTTGTTTCGACATGTCTTCCCACTCATGCGATACGCTTTTGTCACGACGTCAACGCTGCTGTATGCAACATTTCTCGGACCTGCCTTCTACCACCTCTGGATCTATGCAGGCAGCGGCAATGCTAATTTCTTTTACGCCATCACCCTTGTGTGGAGTCTGGGCCAGAGTTTGCTGGTGACTGACCTAACGTTTGCGGTGCTGAGAGACGAATGGGAGATTGACCGTCCTGAAATGGCAGGGAAAGAGATCAGACAGATATAACGAGTTTGTATCAAGAGATGGAGACCACTAATGTGGCTGTGGTAGGCACAGTTTTTACATGGTATGAGAGTAACATGACGATAGTCCAAAACATTTAGACGAAGAGAAGAAAACGTTTTCTAGAATCTCCCTTCGAATTAGGAGGGTGTTTAGTAGTCGGTTCGTCTATTAAATAAGTGTACAATAATGTTACAACATTTAAGTTATGCTTCTAGTCTACCTCTGTATCAGTCTCGACGAAACGAGCCTGGTTCGACAAGTGAGAAGGTCGAGGTGCCTCTACCGGTCCTCCTAACACACTGCCCAACATAGAGCCAAGAGCTCCAAACTCGCTCAACTTGGATCTGTTCTGGTACGATTGCCAGACTTGTATCCTGGATCCAAAGGGCTGCATAGCCTTGTATGTGTGATAACCATATCCGAGAGCAGCACCTGTAGCAAGAAGACTCAGTGCCAACATGAGAGATCTGCTGTCGATGCCAGTAATGCCTCCTTCGGCACGTTTCCGTACTTCAGCCGCGTACTCTTCGCCAAGGCCAGGGACGTTATGGATGATACTATCAAGAGTCCGGCTGCCAATGCGTAACGCAGTATTTTGGCTCGATTCAGCCCAAGGCAAGGGGTCAGAGTTTTGCAGATGCCTCGTTTTGATGTCTTCGACAAACTTGCACAGTCGCGGAGCTTTCTTTATAAGCCAGTCTTTCAAGAAAGATCTTGGTACAGGAGCATCACGCATCAATGCAAGGTAGCCAAAGGCTAGGCAGTCCAAGGATGAGAGGTCGATGCCCTCGAAAAACCCATATGCCTTCTCCTCAGATCCATTCTTAAGGAAGTCATCCATCACAGAGAGACAGTCTTCTGTGATCCCATAGAGTCGGATGAGAACAGCTTGCTCAGGGGTCATCTCCTCGTGGATTGTCTTCTTTGTCCGCGCAGGAATATGCCTTCTGAAAGTCTCTGGCAATGCATCCCTTCCTGACGATAGATGAAGACTTCCATTGGGGTCAAAGTCGGTATCCATATCAGCGAAGCCTAGGTGTTCAACACGCTTGACCGCCTCGGCACGGAGCAGTGGTGGAACTGTCCATGTCAATGGCCATGGTAATAGAGTGCTGAAGGCGGGTCTAGTCGTAGCAGACCAGTTGGCCGCCGAGACATAGAGTGAGAGATCTAGCAGGGGAGCAGCATGAGCAGACAAGAAGGCAGCGTAGGCAACACGATCAGCCTGCTGAAGGGACGTCAGACCGGCGTCCAAGTCGTCACCGAGTGACTTATCGGCCAAGTACTGGACGATGGGTGCAAAGCCAGATATCCAAACGCCCTCATGGTGAAGCGCGGGAAGTGTATCTGGATGAAACGGTCAGCAATGAATCAGACATGACAAGGCAAGACAGCGGGACGGAATAAGCCATACTGGACGAGCTGACAGATGGGTCGTTGCTAGGAACCAGGCGCCAGGCTGATGCAGGGTTGGAACTATGCAGGTATGTGATAAGGGCGAGACACTCGGGATCTATGGACGGCAAACCAAAGGCTGAGCCCCATACGTGTAGGTCCAACATGGCGGCGGGCCGGAGTTGATGGTAATGAAGCTATCCCGCAGTTGTGAGGTGTGAACCGGCGTCAAGAGAAGCGCGCGTGAGTTACAGGAACGGGCGGGAATCGAAAGAGAGTTTACGATCGATCTCCTGGTGATATGCCGATATCGACCAAGTCAAAACCTTGATGATCCTAGACCTCGGGGAACTTGAAGCCTTCAAAACGCCAGCCTTGTCTAGGCTCTTAAAGTCTTGAACTGCGGGCTGTTAGCTTAAG